>OZ035960.1:93180027-93465027 GCA_964034945.1 Chrysopilus asiliformis | reverse complement strand
ACGGTTAATAAAGGAAGGCACCCCAGGTTTTAAATCAAGCCTGGGCACTCCTTGGCTCGTCTGGCTCCTCACAACGATAACATTTTTATTCAAATTTTATGAGAATACAATCAATGTATGAACATTTTTACTCGACTCTCCAACGCAATGATACGTGTTGGTAGACGACGGCCACTTCGGCAGCCGAAGTCAAACGATTCACTAACAATCGATGGAGCGAGCCTACGACAGCCATTCAGTATAATTTCTGTTGTTGATGCGTGCGGATGTATACATTTGCTCCCCAAAACCCTAATTGCTTCCCAAAGTACACTGACGTACGAAATTTTTTCAGAAATTAGATTTTTTTAGTTTTCATTTTCCATTATGAAGCGCTCATATTCAAATTCAAATACTATGTCGTGTGATTGGGAAAACAAATATTTAATAACCACAAATAATGATAACCGTCAATGTCTAGTTTGCAGTTACATATCGAATAAAAAATTCAATCTAGAACGCCATTACAACAGCTGTCCTATCAGATAATGCAATTTAGCGCATGTTTTTTCGAAGCACAGAACCGAAAATACGTCCCAAAAGTTTTTTTTGCACGGCGGAACTTATTATTTTTTTGTAATCGCATCATGATAAATTGTGTAGTCCACTGTTCCTAAACGTCTCCATCAAAAGCGAAAGAGCGTAAAAAATGAAAAAGATGCGTTTTCTCATTTCGTGTTATAGTATATGAAGAAATATAAAATTTCTTCGAGTAATAGTAAATCACTACATACATGGTGCCCAGGCCTGTTTTAAATGGATTGCGGACCATGGATGAATTACAATATTTGTAAGGTTTTTTCGTTGCAACCCACCAACAGCAGAGACCGTAATAGCAGTCTAGAAAGATGATGTCGTTAACACCAAGCGGTAATTATCACTTCTGATTTCGTAATGCAAGTTGAGTGGACTTGAATCACAGCGTGCGGCAATGGGGAATTGAACCACCGACCTTCGAAATACGGGCCAAGTATATTACCATTTGGACTACGCTGGTAGTAGACACGGGCTTGGGTGTATTAACAAAGTGCTTTGATCATGGAAAATATGGTGAATTGCCGAACATCGAAGTTTAACTCGTCATTAACGGTCGATATGCCATTTATGTCGACCGCGTCGTTAACGGTCAACATACTTCTTCGCCATTTAAATGCCAGGCATGTAGCAGTGACTTGTAATGCGACGAGTGAATATAAACCATTTATGGATGTCCATAAAACACGCAAATTTAGGCTTTTAAAGTTTTGCCAGCTACTGTCAATTAGCAAATATCAATCATCCTATATTGTTAACTGAACATAAATGCAGGACTTAAACAAGGTCCAAGAACGAAAAGACGCGGTGTTGTTCATTGCAAAAATCATTGATCTTAAAATTCGGGTGAAAAAAACAACCTCCATACCAAATACCGACTCATAAGAACTTAAAACCAAAATGCAAAATTCTTCCTACGCCAATCGACATTAAATGACAAATTGCACAATCTTCCCATTTAAATACTAATTCACCTCAATTGACCCCCTTCTGTCTAATCTACACTCTGAATGAGTAATTTGCGCCATTGATTTCTAAAACTGTCTACACCAGCGCAAATTGAGCGCAATAAACCGTGAAACGCTCGTTAACTTCAATCAAAAGCATTTTGTGACATTTCCGTTGCGCATCTTATCAAGTTCCACTTTTTTTCTCGTTTTGCTGGGAGTTGCGATTATTCTCAAGAATTATAGGATGAAGAAAAATTGCTCAAAAAGTAGGTAGCACCCAGACAAGACATAACTGTAAACGATATGATCGTATGTTTAGACCAAGCCGTTCTAATGAATCGATCGTAGCTGATTTGCCCAACCCACTCGATTCGACTCGACTCGAGTCGTCAAAACTAACAGCACAGGTGATTGAGTTGACAGTTTTGTGATCCACCTGAAGAATTCCGATCACATAATTTTCTTACCTATGGTGGATGTTTACTATTATTATTATTTTTTTACATTTCAGAGATATCTCAGTGGATCGCAAATGAGACGGAACTTCTTGATGCTTGCGGAACGCCAATGTTTATGTCATGATCGGAATATCGATCTAAATATTAACAAAAGCTGATCTAACCGTCAAAAGCGATTTGACAGGTATTAGAAATTCAAATCAGGCGGTGTGTTTGTTTGTAAGATTTTCAATTGTGCGATCATTCTCAGATGTAGGATGCATTATTAAATCGGGTTCGAATAAATATGACTTGTCGATCTTTTGATCAAATCACCGAATTTTTCTCGCCAGTAGCCAAGCCAAGGTTTTCAGGTTAAGTACAGTGGCCAAAAAAATTTCGCACGACAGCAGTTTTCGTTTAAAATTGAAACCGAGATTTATCACAAAACTAGTTATAATATAAATATGAAAATAATATTCCCTCGGCCTGAAAAAAAATACAGTGGCTTACAAAACTCTCCGTAATAGTGATTTTCTAGTGAAAAAAAAATGTGGCGTAAGCCAATATTGGCACAAAAATTGCCGCGGTTAAATTACTACGTCATCCACTAGTTTGATCTTTTGCTAAATGCAGTTTTATCAATTTTTGCAGTTGTTTCAATTTTTGATAGTACTTCAAAACAGGCCCCCAAGAAAATCTGGTTAGATACGTTACGGTTAGGACAGCATTCCATAACAGGACCCATGAAAATCTGGTTCGATTCAGCCAAAAAATTCAACAAAACACATGATTATTGGAGACACTTTTAGAACTTACGCAGTGATTTTTTACAAACCGGCAACAAGCGATATAGATATAGAAATTTGGCAAATCAGCAAAAAATAAATCTGGGCAGTACAGTGGCTAGTAAAATTATGAGTCGCAGGAAATTTTTTCAAGATGATTTTTGGGGGAAAAGCAACAATGGAAACATAGTAAAAGTTCGTTGTCCGGGCACCTGCGATAGACAGACAATTGCCCAAAACGAACACATTTCCTGGAACCAAATGCGTAATTTCAATATGACATGTTCTGATAAACGGACGCCTCCCATAACCGGACAGAAACCTGGATCTCGTAAGTGTCCGTTTATGGAAACTGTATAGAAATCTGACTAAGGTCTGGTAGAAAACTAGGGGCCTTCGCCCCTGATCAAATCGATTCAGTGATTTTGAAGTTATAGGCGAACAGACAGAGAAACTGAAAGTAAGATACATGAATCGAGGAGACTGGTAAGAAGGAAAACCTTGGGTTGATCCATTGTCTAAAACCCGCCCATTGACGCTAGTAAGTTCCCCTGAAAGTTTCATTCCAATCGGTTGGGTGGTTCTTGAGTTTTAAGTTATATAATAGATTTTCATCAAGCACAGTGACTTGTAAAATCGTTAGTCACGATTGAAGACTTAAGCAGTGGTTCCCCACAAGCCAGAAATAATAGAAATATATTTGGTGAAGTTCGCCAAAAAAATTCAATCAAATACAGTGACTGGGAAAATTGTTAGTCACGTTTTAAGGCTTAAACAATGATTTCACATGAGCCAGAAATAATAGAAATATACTTCGTGAAGTTCGCCCAAAAAAATTCAATCCAATACAGTGGCTGGGAAAACTGTTATCGGCATTATCATACTTTTCAGATGTAAGCCGTGATATCTCACGAAACAGTAACGATAGAAAAATGTAAAGCTTGCTGAGTTGGGGTCATACAAAAATTAGTCAACTACAGTGACTTACAAAATTATTTTGGGCCTAAGGGTATTTTTCCAGAAGTTTAGCTTTGTAGGCGTGATTGTTAAATGCGTGACGATTGTAACGTAAATGGAATAGAGGAGAACGGAAGGGTTTCAGGCGGTATTAAGACGACAATTTGAAATAACTTATAAAAAAATATGACAAACCGGAACCGCTGGGGAAAAATTCCGGTCTTATTTATTTATAAACAGCTTGTGATAAAAAAAAACATTAGCAAGATGTTTTTCCATTGTTAGTTATTTTTAACTAGTCTATATTTAGATTTAAAGACAATATATTTCCTCAATTTCGGGTCAAAAACATCGCCTTAGCCGGTCGGTTTTCTTTCATCTTCTGTCTCACCAACTTTCAACCATTCTAATTAATTTCGAGTCAACGTGAGCCACCTTTCTGCCTGATTATCTAATTGTCTATTTGTTGAAACAACTTTGCTAGTTTATCTTTCGCCCCCAAAAACATAAACTAAACCCATTCCAGGGTGTTCCATATTCACCCGGTTATCCTTCTGGATGATCAGTAGCAGAAGCAGAAGCAGCACCATAACTACTTCCATTGGTTTCCTTTGATTGTCGTCATCAATTCAATTTCGAGCACCTCTAAAGCCCCCTGTCGAACCCATTCCAGTGACGAAATATTTCCATGAATCAACAGCCACCGTGTCTCCCGACAACCGACGACAACAAAAGCAGCAGCTGAACCGACCAACGCGACGTGAAGTTTGGAAGACAGACGCGTCGCGACGTCAGTTTCTAGGGCTTGGGAGTGGCATAAAGTACACACAGCAGCCAGCCAACCCATTTCTTAATTAAACAATTAAAACAATTAAAAGTTAATTCGGATTAATTGTGTTCGTATTTCCTCTGGATTCGATTTACCCGCACTCCAACTCCAGACAAGCCAGGCCGACCTCATTCCATCTTTAGTGTACAGAAAACCGACTTATCGTTGCTATTCAGCCCTAATATTCGAATTTGACGCTTAATTTGTTTGAAATGCGGGCGTTTAGGGGACTCGGAAAAGAAAATTTCAAGCAATTTTTTATTTGTTCTAAATATTAATGGAAGCACATTAGAAAAATAGTGAAATTTATTCATACAAAGAAAGATTCATTGCGAATTGAAACAATATGCTTGCTGAGTTGGGGTGAAAAAAAACTACAGTGGCTTCCAAAATTATTTTCGCCTTAAGGATGTTTTCCACAAATTTAGCTTTGTAGGCGTGATTGTTAAATGCGGAGAAAATTTATAAGAAAATGTTCTGATGTGAACAGCACATAATACAAAATCTATGTGCGCAATTTACACAATATCTCGGTAACGGTAAAAAAAAATATGGATTTACGGCAAAAGCAAAAATCGTGAGAATTTTAATGCCTTTAATTCCTTTTTCAACAGTTGAAGAAAAACCATTAATTTCTTGGAAATATCTCAATAACGGTAAAAGATAACGGATGGCGGTGAAACGCTAAATCTTTTACCGTTACCGTGGGAAATTTTATTCTATTTAAATTCATTTCGTACATTAAACCACCGAAAAACCGTTAGTTTTGGAGATAATCACAAAAAAATAAAACGAATTTTTGGAACTAACGGTATTTTTCGATAACGGATCGAGTTATCAAGCATTGGTAAAAGAGAAAAGTGTAGAAAATTTTATTGTCCTTAATTCATACATAAGACTACTGAAAAGCGTGAAATTTCGAAGTAAATCGCGAAAAACCAATTTTAGATTTGTAAAAAAAGCCGCCATTTTGATTACTTCCAATTAGCGGATTTATACGTCCTATTCCACATCCAACCCTCTACTCCTGTAGGTTATTATTTCATGGCTCTAGCTCAATTAGTTTTTGTGAAATCTTGTACAAATTATAAAATAAAAAGAGAACATTTTTCTTATAACGAAAGCGTTTTTTCTTCCAAATTATTTGATTCCTTCTAAAATTATGTCATTCTATCTCAAATTATTTGATTCTCCATAAAATTGTTTGATTCTCTCTCAATAGATTTGATTCTTTCTCAATAGATTTGATTCTCTCTCAATAGATTATGTCTTTCCAAAAGATTAGGGTTTTTTTTTAATTTTCTACTCTCTTTCAAATTATTTCATTATATTCCAAAACCCCTATCGGAAATCCGGATTTTTGTAAGATCTTACGAATCGACAAAATTTAAAAAACGGCTACCACTAAATGAATTTGAACCAAATTTATAGCAAGTTTTTTTTTACTTAAAATAAGGAATTATTATGAAAGATCCCCACTCTTCTTATCCCTTTGCCCACTATCACCCGAACCATTCCGACGATTTTAATCCGGATACACAAAAATGAACTACACCAGGGTGTTTAGTTTAGAATGAGCAAAGATTTTGATTTCCTCATGTCTGTGTGTCGGTCCATCTGTCAGTATGTCTATCTGTCTGTCCGTCAACACCATAACTTTCGAAAGGATTGAGCTACAGACTTGAAATTTTGTATAGTTGCGTTTCTCGTAAATGGCAAGGCTAAATTCTTGAACAGGCAAAATGGGTCTATTCCTTCCCCCTCTTCCCCATACAAACGAGGCAGATTTTTTGAAATTTTCTCGAAAACGTTGAGTCATATTGAGGAAGATTAAGGTGAGATCTGTCTATAATAGGATTTTACATAACTTATCCATACACTAAAATCCAATCGGACCACTGCTTCTCCCCTCTACCATACAAATTCAATAATTTTTTCCTGTTTTCTCGAAAATTGTGCATCGTATCGAAAAACTTATAAAGATGAAATGTATTTAGAATATGATTTTACATAACCGTTCCATACATCAAAATCAAATCGAACCACTCCTTTCCCCTCTCCTACACAAATGGATTTTTTTTTCGGTCATATTCAGTATTTGACGATTGGCCTCTGGCAATTCTAGCTTTTCTTGTGTTTTAATAACAATTTTGCCTGCGACCCATTTTTTTTTTGTTTGGCATTTTGAAGCCTTAGATATTCAGAAACAAAAATTAAGACAAGCAATCTTTCTAATCGGTCTTTCAAAATTTCCAAGCATACCAAAAAAAATGCGTTCTATCAATTGTTTTTAGAAAGAGAAGGGCTATTCTATCACCCGAACCATTCCGGCGATTTTAATCCGGATACATCCGGATACAAGCTAAATACAAGTTTTGCTCTGGGTGCCAACTACAGGTTTTTCCCCGGGCGTTACTTTGTCTTGGTGCTGCCCTGAATATGACCTCCAAACGATCTAAAAACTTCGTCGTTATAGCCGGTTCTCATTATACCAAAACTCCAACTTAACTGATCAAGCAAGCTATTTTCAGACCCTTGATTTGTTTTCTACTTGATTAACTATAAGTACAGAATTCCAACAACTTCTTCTATTAAATCCTCGCTAAACCAAAAAAAAAAGGTATCTAAAATTCTGCTGAATTTTTACAAAGTTGTTGGCCAATAGGCAATTTCGGACGTACATCATGTCGGGAAAATTTTGCCCATCACAAAAAGAAAAAAAAACGAGAAAAACTCCTCTAAATGTTGGCAGCAGTTACCAAATAATCAAATTTGAGTGTTGAAAAGACGGCAAAAGAGTTATGTTGAATAAAGAAAAATTGATATGAACATGAAGCGTTTTTTTTTTTGTTTTACTTCGCCTTTTGCTGTATATTTTGCTGTCTAACGATGAAAGGGATTCGGAAAACGTTCGTTTCAATGTAGGAAAATAGAATTTCTGTTTTCTGTTTATTAAAAAAGTTTGCAGACAAATGAAAAGTTTTTTTTCTCCCTTCCATGTTTAGGATGATGTTGCCTGCTAACATTGTTTTAGTTCCGACTTCATCTCTTACACACAATCACCACACCACCCCCCGAAAACTTCCCACCCGATATCTTCAGTATCTGCGCCCCGTTGACTGCGACTCCGTATAAAATCCTTGATTCGAAAAAAAGGCATTTCGCTAAACGTTGCTCCAAGTTTTCCCATCTTTTTTTCACTTTTCATCTCCGCCACACCGCTGGCCGCGCCTAATTCTGCCAGGACGATTTTCGTATCCTGACTTCATCCAGAGATGTAGGACGTCTACTACATGTTATGTCGCATAATATAGGAGCTGTTTTGACATGTTTTCCCTACAGGCATTGCCCGAAGACTACACTGCAATATTTGATAGCTAATTAAGGAGACGTCGACTTTTCCCCAGTCATCCAACATCATCCTGCCTCTGCCAGCCTTGCTTATCCCGAGCCCAATTATATGTGGGGATATTCAAGCACTCCCATACAGTCCAGTTAGGATGTATTTCAGATAAAATTTTGTATAGTGGACTGGATTAGCCGGTTGACTGCCTGGCAATTATTGCGTATCAGTGGCTCCCTTAATTTTAGTGACACGACAGCATGGAACCTACATGGATTTTTGGTCTGTCATCAATTTCGCTTGATGTTCGAAATTTAGACGAAGTGGATCCAGGAGATTGACATTATCCTGACATCAATGCGGTGGGGAAGTTTGTATTCCTTTTTGTCGATGTACGGGGAGTTAGAATTAGAGGGTCACGAGGTTCAAGAAAATGTTTGTGCATTTCAGCAAGTTTTAACCTTCAAATGTAAACAGCACAGGACTCTTTAATACAAAATCTACGTCCCCACCCAATTTACTCTATAATAACCCGACGAATATAATATTAGTTTATCTAAAAATTTCAAAATCTTTTTTTTTACAAAATCTAAATGTTTTGATAACTTTGAAAGATACCGATTTACACACTAAAAGGCAAAAAAAAAAGTGAGAATTTTAACATATTTAATTCTTTTTGTAATTATTTTTTCGAAAAACCGTTAGTTTTCAAGCAATTTGTCAAAATATAATAATTTTTCATTTCTTACACAGAAATGCTAATCAAGTTTTTTGAGTGTGGTTCGGTTTTGGTTCAATGGTGAATCGGATTTCTGGTTTTGGTTCCTCAAATTTCAAAATTTGGTCCTGGTTTCTAAAATTCCAAAAATTGGTTCTGTTTTTGGTTTCCAAAATTTCAAAAATTTGCTTTTGGATCTGGTTTCTAAAACTTCAAAAATTTGGTTCTGGTTTTTGTTCCTAAAATTAAAAAATTTGGTTCTAGTTTTGGTTTTTAAAATTCCAAAAATCTGGTTCTGGTTTTGGTTTCCAAAATTACTTTTGGTTCTGGTTTCTAAAATTTCAAAATTTAGTTCTGGTTATGGTTTCCAAAATTCCAAAAAATTACTTTTGGTTTTGGTTTCTAAAATTTCAAAAATTTGGTTCTGGTTTTTGTTCTTAAAATTAGAATATTTGGTTCTAGTTTTGGTTTCTAAAATTACAAAATTTGGTGCTGGTTTTGGTATTTAAAATTCCAAAAATCTGGTTCTGGTTTTGGTTTCTAAAATTTCAAAAATTTGATTTTGGTTTTTAAAAATTTCAAAAATTAGCTTTTGGTTCTGGTTTCTAAAATTTCAAAATTGGGTTCTAGTTTTGGTTTCCAAAATTCCAAAAAATTGCTATTAGTTCTGGTTTCTAAAATTTCAAAAATTTGCTTTTGGTTCTGGTTTCTAAAATTTCAAAATTGGGTTCTAGTTTTGGTTTCCAAAATTCCAAAAAATTGCTATTAGTTCTGGTTTCTAAAATTTCAAAAATTTGGTTCTGGTTTTTGTTTCTAAAATTATAAAATTTGGTTCTAGTTTTGGTTTCTAAAAATCCAAAATTTTGTGATGGTTTTGGTTTCTAAAATTTCAAAATTCTGGATCTGGTTCTGGTTTCCAAAATTCCAAAAATTTGCTTTTGGTTCTGGTTTCTAAAATTTCGAAAGTTCCTAAAATTAGAAAATTTGGTTCTAGTTTTGGTTCCTCCAATTTCAAAATTTGGTTCTGGTTTTGGTTTTTGAAATTTTTGTTCTGGTTTTGTTCAAAAGTTTGGTTCTGGTTATGGTTTCCAAAATTCCAAAAAATTACTTTTGGTTTTGGTTTCCAAAATTCCAAAAAATTACTTTTGGTTCTGGTTTCTAAAATTTCAAAATTTGGTTCTGGTTTTGGTTTCTAAAATTTCAAAAATTTGGTTTTGGATCCTAAAATTAGAAAAATTGGCCCTGATTTCGGTTTCTAAAATTCCAAAACTGTGGTTCTAGTTTTGATTTCTAAAATTCCAAAATTTGGTGCTGGTTTTGGTTTTTAAAATTCCAAAAATCTGGTTCTGTTTTCCAAAATTCTAAAAAAATACTTTTGGTTCTGGTTTCCAAAATTCCAAAAAATTACTTTTGGTTCTGGTTTCTAAAAATCCAAAATTTGGTGATGGTTTCGGTTTCTAAAATTCCAAAACTGTGGTTTTGGTTTTGATTTCTAAAATTCCAAGTTTGGTTCTGGTTTTGGTTTTTAAAATTCCAAAAATCTGGTCCTGGTTTCCAAAATTCCAAAAAATTATGTTTGGTTTTGGTTTATAAAATTTCAAAATTTGGCTCTGGTTTCGAAAATTTGGTTCTGGTTTTCGATTTGGTTTCCGAAATTTCAAAATTTGGTTCTTGTTTCGGTTTCTAAAATTCCAAAAGTTTGATTCTGGTTTTGGTTTCGTATGGCGACGATATTAAACTCCCCACTAAAATTCGTGAACAAAAACAGTGACGAGAAGATGGAGAGTGGAAACGGCAGATTTTAGCCCCCCTCCTCCCATGCCAAAGTAAATAAATCATATTTCTCTCCATAAAGTGTAAAAAATACACTTTATTTCCTATTGTAAAACATTTTAAACTGTGTAATTACCGCTTATTCATACCCTTGAAAGATTCAACAAATTTTTTAAAAATATTACTTTGAATTTGTCTCAAATGACGCATATAAATGGATTATGAATACATTTTGACGTCATTCATCATCACTCACTGGGATTTTATCATTTTTAAACACCCGTTTTCAGAAAATATCTCCGTTTTCATTCGCCTAATTTTGTTCAGTGAGACATTTTTTACACTTTCGCCAAACGCTGATATCCACAAGGACGGCCGAAGCAACGACAACGACGACGTCAACAACATTCAACTTGGCTAGTGTAAAAAATGAAGTGTAGAAGGTGGTGGATGCGACTCCCCCAAAGGAAGAGTAAACTTTGGAATTTTTTTATGGCCAAGAAGCATCCAACATTCTACTTAGATGACGATCATCTTTAAGTACGAGTAAAGGAAAATAAGTACTTACCCCAGTTCCACACAACTTTATCGCTTGTTAAAGTCGTTTTGTCCTTCGTTTCATGTTTAAATTTTATTTTAAGAAATTTTTATTCTATCGTTGGTGCGTTTTTTTTGTATCCTCCAGCGACTTATTTTACGCGGATGTTTATGAGAGTGCAGGAAGAAGGACATGTGCGGTCGCCTTCGCATGGAAGTCGTGTAACTTTAAGACGAAGCCGCAACCGAAACGAGTGTGCGGATATAAGACAGCTGTCGAGATAGTGGCTCGAGGGTCCGTAATTTATGTGGCAGTGCATTGCCGTCTTACCAGTAGAATTACTCCTTTAGCTGGTTGTGCGTTAAGTTGTAAAAAAAACAGCATAAATACTGGTACAGATACACAGAATGTGAGTTTATCTGTGCGGTTCATATGTTGTACGGAGCATCTAGCATAGATTTGGATTCAGCAATTTAATGCATTAACAGCGAGAGAATCCACAAACGATAGAAACGAAAACGGGGCCAGGAAGATTTATAAAAAAAAATCTGATGTGATCATCATTCGATTTTCTTATAGAAAGATCATTAACTACAAAAAAATCGGGACATTTGTAGAGTTTGCAACAATTGTAAGGCTTTGCTATCCGAAATTGCAACAATTGTAAGGTTTTGCTATCCGAAATTGTAACAATTGTAAGGTTTTGCTATCCGAAATTGCAACAATTGTAAGGTTTTGCTATCCAATAGAAAGTGGGTCATAAATATAGGGTACGATTAGAAGTGGGTCATAAATCTAGGTACGCTTCCAGGGAAAAAGGGTCGGTGGTAGTGTGACGGCAATAAAAACGACTCTTGCTAGAAAGGAAAGGATGGTAAGTATGAAAAATATCAGTTGTGGTCAACACAAAACTTTCTTCTACAAAATCTACGACCCTGCGCAATTTACGCTAGAGCCCTGTCGCGTTGTCAACCTAAGACGGCCTCCCAATAAATTGTTGGTTCATCCAAAAATATCAAAAACATACAAAATTTGAGATAACTTGAGAACGGTAAAAGATATCAATTTACGGTAAATGTCAAAAATGTAGAAAATGTTAACATCTTTAATTATTCTTTTAACTGATTTGTCGAAAAACCGTTAGTTTGCAAATTATTCGCAAAAATATGATTTTTTGCATATTAATGAAAATATCTCAATAACGGTAAAAGATAACGGATAACGGTAAGAAACAAAATTGTGCAGAATGCCATTCTCATTAATTCACTTCATACAGTGAGTCAGCAAAAACCCGTTAGTTTTCGAGATAAACGCAAAAAAACTGTTTTTTTTTTGGAAATAACGGTTTATCTCGATAACAGGTGGAGATATCGAGTTATAGCTAAACACAAAAGTGTGGGAAATTTTATTTTCTCCAAGATTTGTCATACTTAAGGCTACTAAAAAAACGCGTTGTTTGGGAGTAAATCGAGAAAAACGAAATTGCGATTTTTGAAAAACCGCCATTTTGGATACTTCCGGTTAACGGATTTCCACCAAAAGTTGATAGGATCGTCCCATTTCAGGACCCAACATGCCTATAAAATTTCATGGCGCTAGCTCTATTAGTTTTTGAGAAATCTTGTACACAGACTGACAGACAGACTGACAGACTGACAGACTGACAGACTGACAGACTGACAGACTGACAGACTGACAGACTGACAGACTGACAGACTGACAGACTGACAGACTGACAGACTGACAGACTGACAGACTGACAGACTGACAGACTGACAGACTGACAGACTGACAGACTGACAGACTGACAGACTGACAGACTGACAGACTGACAGACTGACAGACTGACAGACTGACAGACTGACAGACTGACAGACTGACAGACTGACAGACTGACAGACTGACAGACTGACAGACTGACAGACTGACAGACTGACAGACTGACAGACTGACAGACTGACAGACTGACAGACTGACAGACTGACAGACTGACAGACTGACAGACTGACAGACTGACAGACTGACAGACTGACAGACTGACAGACTGACAGACTGACAGACTGACAGACTGACAGACTGACAGACTGACAGACTGACAGACTGACAGACTGACAGACTGACAGACTGACAGACTGACAGACTGACAGACTGACAGACTGACAGACTGACAGACTGACAGACTGACAGACTGACAGACTGACAGACTGACAGACTGACAGACTGACAGACTGACAGACTGACAGACTGACAGACTGACAGACTGACAGACTGACAGACTGACAGACTGACAGACTGACAGACTGACAGACTGACAGACTGACAGACTGACAGACTGACAGACTGACAGACTGACAGACTGACAGACTGACAGACTGACAGACTGACAGACTGACAGACAGAAAGACATTTTTTTAATATGACTCCAATCGACTCAGGAGTGATCGGGAAATGTTTTTTAGGCAAAATTAAGAGGTCGAAATTTTTCATGAATACAATACTTTATTATACTCCGTAGAAGAAAGTAAAAATAAAGAACAAAACTAGAATGACAGAAACTGGCAGATTTTGTGGAAAGCCCCTTACACTTACTTTAAGTCAACGGTATTCCCATAAAAGTTGAAAGAGAAGCTTTTGAGAACAAGAAAAAAAACTGAGAAAAAAGATTAACCCTTTCACCCCCAGTGTCCTCTCCAGAGGACATACTAAAACCAAAGATTAGGTAAATAAAGATAAGAATCATAGAACAAATGTTGGGTCCTAAAAAAAAAATCCGGCAGCAGAAATGGAATTTTTAGTGTACCTTGCAGAATGATTATTTTCCTTTCTATTTTGATTCATAACTGTAAAAAAATCAATAAAAACATTTAAATTGCATGCGTTTTTTAATTGAGGTTAATAACTCTACAGTATTTTCCATACGTTTTAAAAGTTCTATGAAAAATTCTGGTGTTTCTTATCTTTAGTTATTTAATTTTTGTTAAAACTGTCAGGCGCCAGAAGTTATAATAAATGGTTGTGAAATTTGGTTTTTTGTTATGCTGTGAAAAAAATGTTTTTGCTATCGGGAGTGAAAGGGTTAAGAAAAATGTGTAGACAATCGAAGGTTTTAGGAGCAATAGGGCCAGCGGCCGTGCCGATGTCCTCCAATTTTGCATCCCAATTCTATTCGCGTTCTGGTCAACGCTGGAGCAATTTTACCAAAATTTAATGACCATAGGTTGACTATTTTTGGAACAATATTTTTAACATGTAAATAAGTAAACTGCAAGCCAAGCAGAAATTTATTAAATTTGAAATAAGAATTTTCAGAATCTCAGAGTTTTCTACTCAAAATCCTTTGATCAAAAAAGCAACGCTTTCTTACTTCCCGTATAAAGAAGTGAAAAAATAAAACTCAACATAAAAAACGTAAAATGCTGCTATGTAGAAATAGAGATTGCATTAAGCATATTTACTAACATGAAAGATAAGAGAGCAAACGAACATTAAAGGAGTATGTATTTTTTTTATTGCCATTTACCTCTGTGACCCCCCTAATATGGCAGCACCGATACTACATATTCTTCGTGTTATTATTATTTTTTATTTATTTTTATCGTAAAGGGCCATAAATGTACGAGATATGGATGACTGACGATGCCAACCACTAAATAGCGAACAGTAAACCACCATAAAAGGATACACCCTCACACCCCTTGGTCTATTTTTTTCTTTCAAAAGAAAAAAAAAACCACGATTTTCTTCTAGTTTAAGAACACCGAGGGAAATGTGGATTTACGCTAAAGACGTACACTGAGTTATGTTTGGTAGTAAAAATCGATTTTATTGTAGCGCATTATCGGCGCATGCAGGGCATGGGTTAAGCATTAACCGCGACTCGATCAGCGTATCTCAACCGGAAAAATCGCGACTAACCCCTAAAAATTCTGGCAGTCATTTCTTACATCGATGAGTTTTGTCGGCGGTAACGTCTGCTGTTATAAAAAGGACATCAAAGCGAAAAAAAAGACTAAAGGGTTGTCACGAAGAAGAGATTAAGGAGGAAATTACGTTCTTCGATGCATCTTATAATATTTTTAATGGAAACAAATTTTCGGTAGGGCAAACGCTCTTCAAAGGGAGAATATATATTGCAACGTTTCATCTTGTTGAGAATAGGTTTTTATCTGATTTGAAAGAATTATTATTTTGTAATGCTACTTTAGAGGTTTTGATACCAGAGAAAATTGTAAAGGTTTCGATACCAAGGAAATTGGTAAGAAAACACATCATATAGCGCAAGGGATAAAGGCGCGGCGACCACTTCACGACCTCTTATGAGATATCTTCTTGAATAAAAACTGTTCCGTAATAAAAAATAACTTTAATTTATTTAAAAATTATTTTAAAAAAATTTATACTAAAAATGCAACACAAAAATTTGTAAAGTGATCGGCGTACCTTAAAGAGCCATGCAGGATGCGACGATTTTTATGCCCCCGGGCTAACTTTTGAACCAGTTGGGGTTTCACTTTCGTGGTACCTGAATTCGAAAGGTATTTGGCTCTAGTTTCATGGACATAAGCTCTTTTTTGGCGGGGAACTGCAGGGGGATGGTCAACTGCCATCTTAGGCGCAATCATTTTTTCATGCATCGTTCTTTGCACCACTTTCTTTACTTTGCGGTCGAAGCGCCAATTTGGAACCTCTTATGCTACTAGAACAACGTTTTTGAAAAACATGAGTAGAAAAACGTGGGAAAAATGTTGCGGTAAGGTGCCGCTCCACATGAGAGTAAATGCCGGCGAGAACCTCTCGATAGCAGCTACTCGCAAATGGACACGTCTATGAGAGTCGCTCGCAGAAACTCGCAAAAACTCGCGAGCTAGTTTCTGCGAGCTGTTAAAGTGATTCTACTCTCTAGTGGATACGCCTCCACTGAACTTTCGGGGAGTTGCTCGGCAGATACGAACGGCGTTTGAATTTCGTAGTAGCTCTCGAGAACTCGCCAAAGCAAGATGTCAAAAATCAAGATTTTGGTCTTGAAAAGAGAAAAATCGCCTAAATTAACTCTCAACTGGACAACCTCCTGCGAGTAACTCTCGAGAGTTTTTGAGAGTTACTCGCGTATTTACTCTCATGTGGACCAGCACCTTTAGGTTTGAAAATACTTGGAGCAAAAAAATCTGTAAAACAATTTAGAAACTCCCCACACATAAAAATAAATAAAAACCCACACCCTTTCCTTCTTAAAAATTATCAGTTAAAAATTTAACGATTTTTTTCCAAAAAATAATATTTTTGAAAAATAAATTCCTAAAAAAATAAAATCCTTTGATAATTTGAAGGTTACAGACAGTCAAAGAAGTTTTGATATTTCCCATTCTACAAGAAAACCCCTTGTCAAGCAAAATAAATGATTGTACAAATAAATTCAAATTACAGATTTAGATCATGCTCTACTCTGGAGTCGAAGAGAGCCTACTTTATTTAATACAATTTTGTTAGAAAAAATTGTCGAAACCATAGATATACTAGATCGCTCGATTTGCTGTCTCAAATGGTCCCATTTGAATAGAGTTCAGTGGATCAAAACGAGTCAAGTGAGAGCGAGATAACCATATGAAAATAAATATAGTCCTCTCGTTTAAATCGTGATCTGTCAAAGGAAAATAGACTTTCGGAATGGTGTTGGCGCCTAAAGTTATTTGTTTGCGCCTAAAGTTAGTCTCAAACTTGTGAAATTTGAATTTCGCGGCAGACGAAAATTGAATTTCTCGACCTTATACAGTTCAGTGAATGCGTTCAAGTAAGATAAAGAGGGAAATACTTTTGGGACCATTTTTCAGCAGAGCTTTGTATGGTGACAGTTGTTCTATGTTATATAGTTCTGTGTTTGAAACTTTCTCTCGAAATAAAATCTAGATCGAGCAATTTTCGGTTAAAAGTAGCAGGCAATTCGAATACGACATAATATAAACCCCTTGTAGAGGGAAAAACCTCTAAATTTATTTCGATTTCTTTAAAAACCAATTTATGTATCGCGCTTTGACCAATTAAAAGACGTATAGTTTCAAAAAAACACACACACGTCAATTCACACCATCCTTTTTTGAATATGTCAAAAATTGAATCAGCAGGAATTATCTAAACACAATTTTAGAGATAAAAGAACAGCCAGAATGTGAAATTGACGACATAGAGGCAGCCACGCGCCGCGATGTCATCATTATTAAAACAGGATAATGATATTTGTGGGAGAAATTTATATACCGGCTTTCTACAACTATTTTGTTTTCCATACTTTCACCACTTTGAGGCCCGCCGTACACTTGAGCTAAGTTAGCTCAGCTATGTGCCTGCTTAGATGTGGTCGTTTAGCGGTTCATATTATCGTCACTTTGATACGCGACGTTAAGGTCTAAACAGGCACAGAGCTGAGCTAACTTAGCTCAAGTGTACGGCGGGTCTTAGGGTTTTAATATTTTTGCCATTTCTATTTATTTTTTTGTATTTTCTATCAATTTTCACTTTCTTATACGTAGTATACTAAAGTATTGTATTCTATTGTATTCATGAAAAATTTCGACCTCATAATTTTACAGAAAAAACATTTCCCGGGCATTTCTAAGTCGATTCGAGCATTATTACAAAAATGTCTTTCTGTCTGTCAGCCTGTCAATCTGTCGGTCTGTATGTCGGTCTGTATGTCGGTCTGTATGTCGGTCTGTATGTCGGTCTGCATGTCGGTCTGCCTGTCGGTCTGCCTGTCGATCTGTATGTCGGTCTGCCTGTCGGTCTGCCTGTCGATCTGTCAGTCTGTGTAGAAGATTTCTCAAAATCTAATAGAGTTAGAGGTAGGAAATTTTACAGGCATATTTGGTCCTGGAATGGGACAATTCTACCAACTTTTGGTGGAAATCCATTAACCAGAAGTAACCAAAATGGCGGCTTTTTAAAAATCGCAATTTGGTTTTTTGTTATTTACTCAGAAACTACGCGTTTTTCATTAGTCCCTTGTATGACAAAGTTGGAGACAATAAAATTTTCTACATTTTTGACTCGTACTAGAACTCCGTAACTCAAGCCGTTATCGAGATATACCGTTATTTTGAAGAAAAAAATCAGTTTTTTGCGATTATCTCGAAAAAAAACGAAGATTAATTGAAGAGAATAGCATTCCCGACAATTTTGGCTTTTCCCATTATCCGCAATCTTTTACCGTTATCGAGATATTTCAAATTTTGTAAAATAAAAGTTCATATTTTTATGTAAACTAATATTTTATTCGTCAGATAAATTGTGCAGAAACGTAGACTTGGTATAAGAAAGTCATGTGCTGTTCACATAAGGTATTTTCCAATATTTTCGTTCGCTATGAGTTTCTGTTAATTTCTGAAAAATCCACAACTATTTTATCACATCAAAGTGCATAATTTGAAACGTCACACCGCTTTTAAAATGTCAGTAATATTCCTGAAAACTTTTCGAGGAAAAATTAAGCAGCAAACTTCCAAAAATCTTTTAAACCACAAAAGAAGCCTTCATTGAACAAACTTTGCTAACAACTTACACTCCTTTTATTCGTAGTTCACATAAACTGACTGCTTTTTCCCTAATTTTCCACGGAAAATATGTTTTTTACTCATGAAATCGAAACTCAACCTCAAAGTCTTTTACTTTTTCGTCGTTTTATAATGGTGTAAAATTACAAAGTAGTCCTGATCCAACTTTAAAAACAAAGGAAAAACTTTTCACGTCGTTTACCTATTTTTTTAAACAAACTTCCCTCGAAAAAAGCACTTCAACACTTCGATATCTGGAGGAAAATTGTGTAAAAGCATGGGAAAATTTAAAAATTCTTCAGCTTAACGTAAATCCCAAATACAGTAACTATGCAAATGCGAAAGGCTTAAGCTTGACTTGAGAAAATCCTAGTGAAAAACTTTAAAATTCAACAATTTTTTTACGGTGTTTACTTGATATTCATTCATTCACTAAAAGTTGCTGTGAGGAAAATTCCCCAAAATACTTTAACGGAAGTAAATCTACGGAATTTTCCCCTTTAAAATTTCGTATACAGCATTCTACTAGATAAGAAAATTTCCGGGGAACGTATCATCGAAGTGTTGAGAAAATCCGTGACTTGACTACGTAATTTTCGATTATTTGATTCCAGGGATCCAAAAGTCGATGCCAACGACGACATTTTGTGTGCCTTTGTAAACAGTGCCAGTGGATAAATGTTTGAACAGGAGTCGAAGAAAACACCTCAAAATTCTAAACATCTGACCCGAACCCGATTTTCCCACCACCACCTTTTGCGAAAATTTCACCCACAAATGGCTACTAACAAAACTCTTGTCACTCCGGTTTTTATTCGATGTTCCAGAGTACTTTGACAAGGTTCTCTGGAATTTTTCCCCGAAAACTTTTTCCAGTAATTATTAATGAAATCAGTGCATTTGAAAGGTAGCCCTGGCGGTTCTTCCATTCATAGCCGAATTATACACCCCGAAAAGGGTTAATTAAAATTCTATAGCCGGCGACTTTTTTCCTAAAGCTTAGTATTTTTTAATTAACAATTCAAAAAAAAAATCCCCAGGTCATTGATCTGATTTGCTAAAAAATTATGAAATTCACTGAATTTTTCCCCTTTTCGCTAATTTTTTTTTGTTATTTTTTTGATTTTTGTCTTTGAAATTTTTAAATTCTTCCAAACGCCTAAAAATAGGCAAAAAAAAACCCTTTCGGTAGAGCTTTTTCAGTACAGCTTTTGCCCGTGGGTAAAAATATCAGAAAAAAATATGGGAATTTTTGATTTCTGATACATTTTTTTGATATTTTCTGTCGTTCTTTTAACCCTTGTAGCCACATCTCCCTCCTCCTCTTCGCCACTTTTCCCTGGACACTTGTTTCTAACCCCGCTACAACAACCCATATTTTTGGACTCTCGATGGTAGGAAAATGTATAAATTTCCCATAAACAGAGGCAAAAACCATGCTATAACCACCAAGAGATAGATATTTTACAAGATTATCTTGTATTTTATTTTTTCCATCTGTATTTTTGATGGTTCTTGGGATTCACCAACAGAAAAAGCAAACCCGAAGAATATTAAAAGGCATTGATAAATATTCCAATATGGTTTTCCATTCTAACCCAATGCAGAGGAAAAAAGAAATATAAAACCGAAACAAGTACAAAAAATTATCATCCAATCCAACCCCTTACCATAAGGAAATATCAAAAAATTCGGGAAGAATTAAAAACCAGAAACGGAGTAGAAAAAAATATATTAAACCGATGAAAACTTATATCATAAGCATGGGTTCGGGATCGGGTCAAGGATCTTTTTTTTTTCGTTGTCAAACCAAATGAAACCATCAAAAATTTCATTTTTTCCTCAACGAATTTTCTTTTTTTTCGTCTAATTTTACGCTTTAAGGCATCGGATAATGAGTTTTATAATTTTGTTATCGTTGGGAAGAAAAACACGAGATGTTTTTAAAACTCTCAAATAATTTTCCTTTTCCCCTTTTCTTGCAATTTTTGAATTTTCCCTTTTTCCCTAATTATTTTTGATATTTCAAATAACTTCAATTATTCCCTAAGGGTCTTGAGGGTTTCTGGTCTGTTATCGAGTTCTAATTTAAGTTTTTTCCATTCGTGTTTGATATTTCCTTTAATTTTTATTAATAGAGTGGTTTTTGTGGGTAGAAATATTTCCCAGTAAATACTAAATTAAGAAAAATAAAACTCTAGAGACACAACAATTAAGAAATTTGCTGTAGAATTCTAATTTCGTATTGTATAAAAAAATTGTTTTTTACTTTTACCAAAGATTAGGTAAAATACCAGGAAGACCGAGCAATGCTCGGAACCCTCAGAATCCTCATTTTGCTAATTTTTTTGGGGAAAAAGTAGATTCACGTTAACTTCACAGTAGTTTTCCTGAGGTTTTAAATCTCTGATCCAAATGCCCACTCCGGTAACTTCCTCGGAGAAAAAGGAAAGAAAGAATATTTTTGTTATCACCACAGTACCTTTGGTTTCGAATTTCCAACATCAGATTCGGCATCAGCGACCTCAAAAACTCCCTAATGTATATTTTCCAGAAAAAATAGGATATTCGTGATATTCTATAGGACCTTCCGTTTCAAATTTTGAAACTCGAACATCATATTCGGGATCAGCGACCTCACAAACCCTATAGTGTAAACTTTCCTGAAGAAAAACGGGACAAAGAATATTCGCAGTATCCTTATAGAACTTTAACGAATTTCCCTGAAGATGGGACCTAAGGTGATCGCATTTTTGTCCCCAAAAACTATAAGTAGCCGAATTTCATCAAAATCTATAGAACCTGTTTCGAAAAAAAAGAATATATACAAACATGAAAACATACAATTGTAATTCTTAATGCCGTCTGTCTCTGAGTAATTGAATCCGATTGTAATTGCATCATGATTCGTATAATGAGGTTCAGGGAACTTGATTGTTTTGTAATTACTATTTATCGCTGCCGATAGATATCTAAAAAGTGATATTTTTAGAATACATATCGCAAAACCTTACTCCCTAGCAATATTGCGAATTTTCATTAAAAGACCTTCACGTAATTCGAACATACCAGGCGAGGGGTATCGAGGGGAGGGAAAAGTCAGGTTTGTAGTGGAAAAATCGAAAGCCCCTAGCCCCCTTAGTAATACTGTAAAGTTTCATTAAGATCGGACCACCCAATTCGAAGATACCAGGCGAGGGGTATCGAGGGGGAATTTTCTCAGAGGTGAGACCTATCTAGATCGATTTCTTGTCCCCGAAAATCCCTAACCCCCAAGTTTCGTGAAAATCGTTAGGCGGGTTTTCGAGATCGTTTGTGCAGACAGACAGACAGACACACAGCCAGACATTCCTCGTATTATATGATAGGATAAAGATAAGAGATCTAGAACAAATTTTGGGGGCTCAAAAAAATCCGATTGCTTATCCAATATTTAGTAGTTGTCTTCGAAAATGAATATTTTCCTTCATTTTTGGTTGCTTTACTATCAAAAAATATTTAAATTTAATGAGGAAATTGCGATTTTTAAAAAGCCGGCATTTTGATTACTTCCGGTTAACGAATTTCCATCAAAAGCTGATATGATCATCCCACTTCAGGACCAAACATGCTTGTATAATTTCATGTCTCCAGCTCCTGTAGTTTTTGAGAAATCTTTTTTGCAATAATGCTCCAATCGACTCACGAATGATCGGGAAATATTTCTAAGCAAAATTGAGTGGTCGAAATTTTTCATGAATACAATACTTCTTTATATTTCGTCTAAGAACGTTGATAGGGGCCAATCTTCAAATCCTCTATATGATGACAGACAAAATGTTTATAGACAAAATGTGAAATCCATTTGTATAGGAGAGGGGGACAGGATTGGTCCGATTGGATTTTGATGTATGGAACATCATATTCTAAGTCCGGATTCACACGATAAGTTTTTTGATTCACGTCACGGCCAAACGGGGGCAAGAAGAGTGAGATGTAGGAGGGGCGAGAAGTTGGTGAATCATCAACTTTTGATTCACCATAAGTTATTGCAAGCCCGATTTCTCTATTCCTTTTTGCTCTCATTCGTATTCACTCATGTTACTTTACGACAAAAACTTTCATAAACGTCAAAAAGACGCACGTCAAAACATTTACCGTGTAAATGACCGTGAATGATTCGTGAATGTTTAAAAGAGAATTGCCGTGATTCATGAATCAAAAAACTTGTCGTGTGAATCCGGTCTAAGCAGATTTCATATTTATAATTTTTTTAATACGACTCACCGTTTTTGAGAAAATAGAAAAAAAGTATTCAATTTTTATGGGAGGGGGGAAGCAATGGGCGCATTCTGTGAACTGAGCCGCTCTGGAGCTCTGGAGCGGCTCAGTAGTTGTTAAAAAAGCGCTCAGCTGAGCCGCTCAGCATGCACTGAACGCATTTGCTCAATACATGCTGGTCGCAAACCATCAACTGTCAAATTGCCTTGAGTTTTAAAAAAACGGAATAAAATTTTTTGACGTTTCGCACCGCTCACTAACTGAGCGTACTATTATGCCGCTCAGTAAAAAAGCTGAGCCGCTCAGAAAGAACGGTTGTATTCAGTAACTGAGCCAGTGAGCTGTTCAAAAAACTTCTGAGCGGCTCAGTTCACTGAATGCGCCCAATGGTTCGATTTTGCCCGTTCAATAGCTTATCCTAGCCATTTACAAGAAACTTAACTGTACAAAATTTCAATCTCTAACTTAATTCTTTCGAAAGTTATGGTGCTCACGCACGGACAGGTGGGCGGACAGTCAGCCGGACAGACAGACGCACGGACAGACGGACGGAGATGCGGAAATCAAAATCTTTTGTCATCCCTAAAATCCTGCTGTAGTTCATTTTTGGGCCCGACAATTGGTTCAATGCGTTACAAACGGTATACGAAGTCTGATATACTCCTGAAATATCATATCGAGTATAAAAAGACGAAAAGTAATGTTCTACTGGAAAACATCTGCCAAAGAAAATTTGTCAAAATTTAGTTCGAATAAAATAAACATCTAAAGACGTTTGAAAAAATTCAATAACAAAGTCCACTAGGCATAAATTTCTATACATGGAAAAAAGTTAAGTTCTTTAACACGTTGAGCGCCACGTGCCCACCGGTGAGCATTTTTATTTTCCAACAGAGGACCAAATGACCACCGGTGGGCATTATTGGATGTCGATGGTAGGACAACGTGACCACCCGTGGTCACCCTACTTGTTTCATTTCGAGACATCGTGACCACCAGTGGGACCTTTTACATATATTAAGCTTTGAGAAATATTAAGTTTGGTCCCAGGATGTAACCTATTTTACTTGGAATTGGTAGTACTTGCAGTAAATCAATAAAAATAAATTTAAAAAATGTTGGTGCCAGAATGTCAACCAAGGAATACCCGCTCGTAAGCTCGCGGTCTACTGTGTAATTCAAAGAATGACCACCGGTGGGCACGTGGCGCTCAACGTTAATGTAAAAAAAAGTTTCGCAAGAAAAAATCTCCTAAAACATTAAAAAATGTTAAAAACCCCAAAAGAATTTTTAATGAATTTTATAAAAAAATATCACAAATAAAATAAAACGTCTACAAAAAAAGCTGAGATCAATATTTCACAGCAAAAAACTTTTTGTCCAGAAATAGAAGTGTTTTTAAACAGCAAGAATTTTTTTAATTTCTTGTTATTGAAAGACGGAAAAAAATTCTTGGGTAATTCTTTTTGGTATAAAAATCAATTAATTTTGCTTTTTTTATAAATTATATAATAAAACTTCAAACACCACAAATAACAAATTGCCTTGGACTTTATTTTGGATTCTCACCTGTTGAATTGCGCAACAGAATTTTTTCCACGAAAAACAAACACGACAATTCTAGTGAAAAAAAACAAAATTTTCGAAGAAAAATGAGGAAATGAAACAATTTTCTAAGAATAAAAATATCCTCAAAGCATAAAACCATAAGCATAATCGGCTCAACTATGTATGAGCATCACTCCCGTCTGAAAAACAAATTCAGACATTCAGACTTTGAAATTATTTGCGTTCAGTTCAGTTTAGTTCAATTTATGACAAATGTTGATCCAGGTGTCTCCCGACGTTCACAACAGACACCTATGGGGAGTGAGTAAAGCTCAGCTGTGGCAGAGATAAAGAACTTTTGTTCAGGGAAAATAACATTGACAGCACATGGTAATAAAATTTGGGTTTTTTTTTCTTCAAAACATCTCCCAACAACACTTCGGAAAACATTGACTTCGATGGTGGCGATATTTCGTTTACCTTTAAAAATATTATAAGTCATTTTACTATAGAAAGTCATTTTACTATAGAAAGTCATTTTACTATAGAAATCATAAGAAAATATACAAATTGCCAGGGGCCAATCGTCAAATACTCTAGATGAGGACAGAGAAAAAATTTTATTAAAAGAAATTTATTTGTATGAAAGAGGGAAGAAGGATTGATGCGATTGGATTTTGATGTAAGGAACGGTTATGTAGAATCATATTCTAAACACATTTTACCTTTATGAATTTTTCAATATGAGTCACCGTTTTCGAGAAAATTGCAAAAAACTGTTTCGTTTGTATGGAGGAGGCGGAAGGAATAATCCGATTTTGGCCGTTCAAGAACCTAGCCTAGCCATTTGCGAGAAACGCAACTATACAAAATTTCAAGTCTCTAGATCAACCGTTTCGAAAGGGAGTTCACGTACAGACAGACAGGCGAACTGACAGACGGACAGACAGACGGACGGACAGACGGGCGGACGAACAGATACACCCCGGTGTAGTTCATTTTTGTGTCCGACCATTGGTTCGATACGTTGCAAACGGTATACTAAATGTAATATGATTCTCATATAGGGTATAACAAATCAATACCTCGATTTTGGGTTTTTTTTTTAAATATCTACAGATTAACCCTCTAGCCGGAATGCCCGCCTTAAGGCGGGCTTCAGGGAATTCGCTTGTTTATAACGGGTAACAATTTTAAGCGTCGGAAATCGCCGGAACGTGTTACACTGACTTTTGTAAGTTATCGCTTTACATGCTGGAAAAAATTTAGCCCTGTACGTTGTCTTGGTTACGGTCTGTCGCATTTTTGGTGAAATATTCCGGTTAGAGGGTTAAGCACCTAGACAACCAGGAATGATTTTCTAAATCGAGAGAAAAAGTTCTAATTTCGATTTTGATCTCAAAATAGTGGTAGAGTACTTGAAATAGAAAGTTCAGAATTTCCAAAATTCTGAGAAAAACACATAAGAATAAGTAATGCTAAAATCGCTACTCGCTTAACACCCCACACAATGTACGTCAAATTCTTTTTATATAACTTTTTGAGAAATTTAAACTGAAGTCATGCGAGTTTTAAAACTAATTCCCGCAATCGAAATTGACCGGTAACCCGTAAAATCGCAAAAACCCGTAAAATCGCGGAAAACTAGCTAGACACCAGCTAGAAATACCAATTGTTTTTCCGATAATAACCTTAATATGATGGATGTATTTAGTATTCAATATCCGCACACCTATGAAAGCGAAAGTGTGAGCTGAGACACGCATCGAGGGACATTTTTCATTTCTCTAGGTGCATTTCTGAGGTTCCGCCTTCGCTTTCATATATATTAGCTGTATTTTTTTTAATGATCCGATTAAGAGATCTACACCCAACTCTTTTTTACACGGTGTTTTTTTACGCGATTTTGAAATAACACGGTCCACAAAAAAAAAATTTTTTTTTCCACGAATTTTTTGTTCTAACACGAAGTCTAAAGAAAATTTTTTTACATGTAGTTACAAAAATAAAATATAATTGGGGAAATTTTTATAGTCGATTTTATATTTGTCTATTTAAAATTGCATTAATCACATTATTGAGTTATTGGGCGCATTCAGTGAACGTTAATAATGAACCATACTCTTCATTGGATTCAAACTCGTCAGATGTGTCAGACATCTCTAGTAATGGAAGCGATTTTTGTCAAGTCAGTAATAAACGTTCACGCTTAATAGTAGCGATGAATAATCTAAATAATATTTTTATTTCTATTCTAATTTGGTTTTTTTATAATTGAGGCGTTAAAAGCTAGAGTGGACCAAGCCACATAATCGAGTTTTTAAAGCTTTTCTACTTTTGTACTATTATTAACTGTAAATTTTTGGAAAAAAAATTCTGTGGACTTTATTACTCAATGTTGAAATGTTCTTTTGTGCAACCAAACATTTTTATCTAAAAACTCACTCGCAATAGTGATTCAAACACAAAAAAAAATCACGATTTCGACATGTGGGTTGGTCCACTCTAGCTTTTAACGCCTCAATTATGGACTAACGATTCTCTTTTTTACTTATTTTATCGTATGTATGTATATTTTTTTTATACCCGTATGGTGAAACCAAAGGGTATATTAACTTTGCCTTACCGTTTGTAACGCCAAGATCCCGTCATCACACATAAAAATGAATTACACCAGTGTGTTTAGAATGATAAAAATAACTAATTTCTGCATGTCCGTCCGTCTGTCTGTCCGTCTGTCCGTCTGTCCGTCTGTCTGTCTGTGGCGCGGATTGCGGGCGCACGGATTGAGCTAGAGACTTGAAATTTTGTACAGATCCGTTTTTCGTAAAATGCGAGGCTAAGTTCGTTAATGGGCAAAAATGGACCATTAGGGGGGGTACCCCCCATACGAACGAAAACCTTCTTTGCAAATATCTCAAAAACGGTGCATCTTATCAAAAAAGTCCAAGAACAAAAGTTATTTAGGATATGACTCTACATAAAACTCCCATACAGCAAAATCCGATTGGAATAAATTTTAAAAATTCTTATTGGAAAGTTTGACTTCAAAGTGGAATTTTGGTACAACTGTTCGAATTTTGATACGAATATCACCATACGGGTCTCCAATGATTGCCAGATTGGCAATTATAGCTTTTGTTATGTTTAATAATAAAAATTATATGAATTATATTTTGTTTTTGTTACTTATTTTATAATTTTTCAATAAAAATTAATATTAGTTATATTTTGTTTTTCTTTATAATTTATTATATTTTTTTTGCACGGTTTTTAGGACAACATATAGCTTTTTTTTCATCTTACACGGTTTTTTAAAGCTGTGGAACACATCCTCAATTTTAATATGTGCTGCATATCTTTTTTACACGGTTTTTTTTTACACGATTTTCGTTGGAACGTATCTACCGTGTAAAAAAAGAGTTGGGTGTATATGGATCATTAAAAAAAACATAACCGAGTTTATTGTGGGTTTAAAATTGTTTTTAGGCTATGTCTTATTTTTGCTGTCGCTGTTATTGTCGCTGTTGCTGCCGGTCATTATAATTCAACCTTTATGCCCTAAACAGATAGGACTGCGAGTTCGACTGCGACGTCAACTGTGCCATCGGTTACGCAGTTTACGTCGCAGTCGAAATGTGGAATGGAACATATGGAACGTCGTGCAGCACTTGACATTTGTGTAAAAGAAATTTGTCTATCGTGTTAAAGAAAAATAATAAATATGCTTGTTAGGGTGTTTCATTTTATTAGGCAAAAAATAAAATCTAAAATTTTTGCAGACTTTGCTTACGCCCCGAGTCTCAGTGATGAAAAATATTTATATGCCAAATTTTAAGAAGATTGGATAATATTTAGGGGTTGCACACTTTGATCACTTTTCGTCAAACTTAGTCTAGCCATAAATACTGACACAAGGAAAAATTGATGCCAAATGAGAACGCATTGGTATTTTTCAAAACTTTTTTTTTATATTTATTGGGCCACACAACAGCCACAAATCATAGAACACATTATTCGAAAATACCGCCATTTGATTTAACACCACGCCTTTAACGATGGAGCCAACAGGGCTTCAAAATACGCGCTCGATCTATTTGAAAGTTGTCCAATGTTTTTGTTGAAATCCTTCTTCAAGGACTCAATATTTTGGTGTCTTTTTGGCAAATCATGCTCACTACAGTCCAACGGGTCTATAGTTCAACGACTTAAGGTCTGAACTTCCGGGGGCGGACTTTTGGAGGCATGAAGTCATGAAAATTGTTTTTGAGCCTTTTTGTGAAAAAGAAGCGCAAACGGCAGCCAAATTTGCTCAAAAAACTGTTTAAATTGTATAGTTAGGCATGTAAACGAAAACTTATTCAAAAATGGGGACTGGAATTTTCCACAGGATTCATTTCTGGCTCCAAAAGCCAAATGACCACAAAAAATGCTTCAAAATCAAATTTATGATTTCATTAGAAGCGAAGAGTTGAATAACTCAACGTGTTGGACTATAAACTATGATCTACTTTAGAGAATATGGTGTGCTAAAAAACACTTGCTAACATTGAATCCATGCAGCAGGAATCAAGCCGCTTTGGACAACTTTCAAATAGATCGAGCGCGTATTTTGCAGCCCTGTTGGCTCCAGGCGTGGTGTTAAATCAAATGGCGGTATTTTCGAATAATGTGTTTTATGATTTGTGGCTGTTGTGTGGCCCAATAAATATAAAAAAAAAGTTTTGAAAAATACCAATGCGTTCTCATTTGGCATCAATTTTCCTTGTGTCAGTATTTATGGCTAGACTAGGTTAGTTTGACGAAAAGTGATCAAAGTGTGCAACCCCTAAATATTATCCAATCTTCTTAAAATTTGGCATATATATATATATATATATATATATATATATCATCACTGAGACTCGGGGCGTAAGCAAAGTCATATGAAAATCACATCTTTGGAAAAATGAAACACCCTAATGCTTGTGGGATTTGAAAATTACCGAAAATATACTAATTTCGTGCGCTTATTTGATGTACTGTAATTTTCTTGTGGTGTATTATCAACCCAGCGTTTTTTCTAAAAATTACGTTGGCACCCCCACGACGCAACGTCGAATTTAGAATTTTGGCTAAAAAATACGTCGCAGTCGCAGCTGCAGTCATAGTCGACGCCGCAGTCACAGTCGTCTTTGCAGTCCTATGTATTTCGGCACTTAGGCGAGAAACACAAATGACGCAGCGTGCTACAGCGTTGTGCGTTTACGCAATGGAATGCATGCAGCAGCGTTGTGCGTACACCCAATGGAATGCATGCAGCAGTTTTGGTTGATGGACCAATTGATGCAGCACTGCAGTGCAATGTCAAATGTCATTTGAAAACAAATTTATGATTGCGCACACTTCAATCTTCAAAGAAAACACGCATATGTGGATATCAATTATTGCAGCATGCAGCAACGTTTTAATTTTTCAAAACGCTGCGTCGATGCAGACCCATGCGTTGCTGCTGCAGTATCAACTGTGTCTGCAGCGATAAGAATGCACGCGTTTGATGCATGCGTCGTCGTACTGCGTCAGCGTGTTTCTCACCTTAGAGATGAACCAAACAGCACTGCTGTGACTATGACGTCAGGTGGCTTTGAGCCAATCAAATCATTTTGCTATTGCTGTCGTGCCATTGTGATGCTGAACGCAGCAGCATTGGACATACACCTTAAAAGTCCACGTATTTTAAACCACTGCTTTTTTTAAACATTTTTCATTAAAATTTTTACAATTGTCTGCATCGTAATTCACTAAGAATTTACTTAAATACATACAATAGAAAATCGTCCGGCGTATTCTTAATGACTTTATTTAAATTTCAGTTTGAATTTCTCAATTGAGGCCACTTAGTATGCATCATTTGAGAACAACCGTTGAAAACCTGACATTCATTCTAAATAAATTCGCCAATCTTTAAGAATTCCTCTTATTCTTTCTTCTCCAGTAATTTCGTTTATTTAAATCTCCTACCTTTTTTCACCCGCGCAAAAACTCAATTTTCTTTTAATTTTTTTCTATTTGTGTGCCAACATTTATCTATTCACCTGCCCAGCAATGGTAGGAATTCACTTACCTGAAAAGAAAAAAAAAATAGAAAAAAATCAATTTTAATGAAAGAATTCGTCTATTTTCCCACAAATTCAATGCGGGTACCGTAATAATAACAAAACAAATTTACATATTTACAAATGTTTACTATTATTAAATGGAATTGAAGGCACTTTGGAGTAGAATGGAGTAGACTTCGCAAACAGTCTTGCTTTCGCAAACAGTAAAAAAATACGAAATTGGAAATTATATTTCTTAACCGTGTGAAGTTTTGAAGGTACAATCAGGGAATTTTTTGGAAGCAGTAAAAAAAAAACCTCACGATTTTCATCTCTGTTGCCGCACCTATACTTTCGTGATGATTACGATATATGAATAGATTTGCAAAAGATTAGTTTTTGTGACTGAATTGTGAATTTTCAAATATTGAAAATCTGTAGTGGCCGTTAGAAAATAATCTACACTGACCTTTAGAGAAATTGCCAATTAGCTATGGCCCAGTGCTGTCAGATAGATGACATTTCTTGGCTTGAATTAAATACAAATTGCTGGTCATTTAAATTATGTCGCTTTTGAAAAATGTCATCATTTCAACCACCCTTCAAAAGAAAAAAAATCTGACACAAAAAATAAGAGAAAATCAAAAATATGGAAAGGGGAATTTTTTGATTGAATTCTTCCCGATTTTGATTGAAGAGTCAAGAGATTCAGCCATTCAAATATTAATTTGTGTCTGACAGTTGCAGCAATCGATATACTAGAAATTAATGAATAAAAATATACAGCAGGAACGAGAGTTTCGAAAAAAAATTGAATAAAAAGGTCACCAGATACTTACGACCTTTTCAAAATAAAAAAAAAAACTTTATATAAGTATTAGGAGTAGTGTGTGGGATGACTGATATAAATAACACCCACAAACACACCCATAAATCCTTAAGGAGTCGAATTTCGAATAGAAATCAACCCAGAGTGGGACGCCAATTGACTCACTTTTAACTGTCAAAATGACAGGAATGAGGAATTCATCCACGTGAGCTTTTTATGTTTGTGTGAATTTGATGAAATGGTATCGAATGGCTGTAATATTAGAACCGCCAAAGATACTCATCAATTTTCAGTGTACTATGCGTGAAGCATTAATCCAATCAATTAATTATGCTTTCATTAGCGAAATTGGAACACAATCCACCCTAACCTCAAATCGCGAAAACACAAACTATGGAAGAAATTCACGTACACAGCAAACAATTGAGACGTGGGAAACAGTGTTTTTTTTTTAAAATCGGGTTCATGAAGAGTCAATGGAAAATGTCAGCCGCATTAATTTCAACGTTGAATAAAACCCTGAGAGTCCTTAATCAATATCGAGGCACTCCAAAGACTTTTCACCTGTCAAATCGGTCACAACTCGCGAGTAAATTTGGACCCACCTTCCCAATTTTTTGTCGTCGCCACTTTTCACCTTCCCACTGTTATTATTAGCTTATCAGACCCTGATGTGGTGATGTCCGATTCAGGGATGACTTCAACAAACAGCCAGTCTGAATAAGGGATGAAAATCTGTAAAGTTATACGTTTAATCGGATTTAAAACCCCCCACCCTCCGCCATGTGATTTCCAAATGTAAACCCAAGAGGAAAACTGAATAGAGGGAAATTTCAGAGCCCTATTGTCTATATACCCGATTTACTATTCCCGATAATTCCTGAACCCTCACCAATTGATGAACGAAAAATTGATGAAGAGTTCCAGAACTTCGTTTCTGTGCATGGCAACCCTCAATGGAATTAAACACTTATGGAGCTTCTCATTGGGATTCTGTCCGCTGGCTATGAAAACTTATCGACTTTCACTGCAGACTGTGCCGAAAAAATGAATTTTGGAATCAATTGGGAAAATGATATTTATGAAAAGAATGTAAAAAAAAAAATAAAAAAAAATTTTTAAAAAAAGCTTTTATTAAAAAAAATGCACTAAAAAGAAAAAAATAATTTTCTGGACGCTGTGTATCACAAATATAAAAGCTTTTAAAAAGCGAGATAAATGTTTATTTTATTGTTTTATGCTTTATCTCGCTTTTTAAAAGCTTTTATATTTGTGATACACAGCGTCCAGAAAATTATTTTTTTCTTTTTAGTGCATTTTTTTTAATAAAAGCTTTTTTTAAAAAATTTTTTTTATTTTTTTTTATTTTGTTCTTTTTAGTCTTCGAATATATAGTTTTACATTTGAGATGTCCTTACAGGCTTTTTAACTTGAGAATCGTATTCAGCGAACCCCAAAACCCGCAGAATATATTTTTTCCCGGAACAATTGAGAAAAAGGATAATCACGTTATCCTTACTAGACATTCCGTTATCCTTACAGACTTTTTAATGACAGATTCGGATTCAGCGACCCCAAAAACCCCAGAATAGATTTTTTTCCGGAAAATTTGGAGAAAAGGATAATCACGTTATCCTTACAGGACCTTCCGTTATCCTTACAGACTTTTTGATGACAGATTCGGATTCAGCGACCCCAAAAACCCCAGAATAGATTTTTTTCCGGAAAATTTGGAGAAAAGGATAATCACGTTATCCTTACAGGACCTTCCGTTATCCTTACAGACTTTTTAATGACAGATTCGGATTCAGCGACCCCAAAAACCCCCAGAATAGATTTTTTTCCGGAAAATTTGGAGAAAAGGATAATCACGTTATCCTTACAGGACCTTCCGTTATCCTTACTGACTTTTTAATGACAGATTCGGATTCAGCGACCCCAAAAACCCCCAGAATAGATTTTTTTCCGGAAAATTTGGAGAAAAGGATAATCACGTTATCCTTACAGGACCTTCCGTTATCCTTACTGACTTTTTAATGACAGATTCGGATTCAGCGACCCCAAAAACCCCCAGGATAGATTTTTTTCCGGAAAATTTGGAGAAAAGGATAATCACGTTATCCTTACAGGACCTTCCGTTATCCTTATAAGGACGAAGTAGTGAAAATATTGTATTGTCATCGGACTTATATAAGTGTGCAAAATTTCAAGTCAATCGGACAAGTGGAAGTGGGTCAAAATTGGGTTGCAAGATTTGATCTGACAGACAAACAGACAAACAGACAAACAAACAGACAAGATAGCGAGCTAAATAAAAGCTTTTAATAATAATTAATCAAATCTTTTCAATGGAATCAAAATAAGTTCAGGGTGTCTCAAAAGAATAAAAGAAAAACTGGTAAACTCCGCAAAGCTCTGCAACTTCTGTGAAAAGTTGAAAGTTGGAATAAAGAAATCCGTAAAAAAACACAGATTTTAATGTGTTTACTACTTTTAATTAAGGAAAACATATACAGGATGTGCAAAAAAGCGAATGGCATACTTTTTAGTTCCTGGTACGCGTTAAACTTGTACAAAAACTGCAATTCTCACTTTGACATAGTGTAAATTTAGTGTAAATTCACTTCGAATGAATTCTTAAACTTCACTCAACCGATAAGATTTTAAAGACGAATTTTCGATGGTTTTAAACTTTTGGATTGAGTTTTTCAACTTGAAAATTTAAACCTAAACCTGACAAATGCGGGTACCGTCCAAAAATTTCTACCGTGTATAACAAAAGCCGACACTCATTTCGGAGCACTCGATATCAGTTTTTTTTTCGTGCCATCGCTGATTCCAATCAGGGTTGGGACTTGAGGATGTGTAAAAGGTACAATTTTTGCCCAAAAAGGGTACTAGATTGAGATAATGTGGTACTAGATTTTTTTTAACTACCAAAATCGTTTTTTATGCTTATTACATAAGAATCAAGAAAAATCTAAATCTCGTAGTTTTAGAAAAAAAATCCTTAACCCATATGGCTTGACTTTTGCGCTGTTAATATAACCGTTCTCGGTCAAAAAATACTTTAGAAAAACTCCAAAAAGCCAATAAAAAAGCCAATTTTCGCTTTTATTTAAATTTTAAATTTTTGTATAAACTCCATCTAAAAACTTAAATTTCGAGAAGTATTTTGAGATATTGCTATATAAATCCATGGTCTACGATTGATTTTCATATCTCCCTTAATCATACGAATTAATTAAAGAGTTGTGGCGGGATCATTTAAAAAGGTACTTTTTTCTAATACATAGAAAAGTGATGGCTTTTTAAAGGGAGCTATAAATTCAGATAAAATCATATTTTATATAAACCATGAAAAGGTACCAGATTCATGGGCTGTGGTACCAGGGTACTAAATGAGTCAAAAAGGTACTAGATCTAGTACATAGGTACTAAAGTCCCAACCCTGATTCCAATACTGGCAGTGGTTTGGTTGCTTCAGCTATGGTTTTTCGAGAAAAAGTGGGTGACTCGGAAATTCGTTCAACCGTTTCTCGATATTAATGGGTTACCCTGTACATTTTAAAAAAATGAGCTACGCCAAGCCGAATTCGGAATCATTTTTGCTAAATTTTCCACAAATTACTCGAGTATCAAATAAAAACTCCGTTTTCGTTGCGCGAATTAAAAAAAATACCAACCCACGAAATAAAAAAGAAGGCACAGGGTGTACTGAAAAAGTAACGAAAATTGTTATTGTTTTGCAAACGTCCGTATTATTTTAATGGCCAGAAAAAGTTTGCTTATGTTTTTTAGAGGATGTGCATAAAATATCAAAAGCTTTTAATTTCTTTGATTTTTGGTGCAAAAAACGTTGACCCTGCAACGACGGGTATGCAAGCTAGTTAAACTAATATTGTATTCGTCGGGTAGTAGTTTAAATGATGTACAAACGTAGATTTTGTATAAGAAAGTTAAGTGCTGTTCACATAAAAGAATTTTTTTAATGTTTTTACAGAATTTAAAAGGTGATTTTCCTTCAGAAAACAAATTTCCAGCTAAATATAAATGTTCATGCGGTAAAGAGTTAAAAAGCATTTCCAGGGAAGTTTTCCGTGTATTTCTCGAAAATGGTTCGTGGCATGGAAAACATTTTTACGAAATTTCTTTCACAGCATATTGTTTGGTTCCATGATTTCCATTGCCAGACATTACATATCTCTTCACATTTCATAATTGAACAATGATTGATCTTAATTACGATTGAAATCGTCTAAAGTCACAGCAAAAAAATCCCTAAGAAAAAAAAAACGTGACACTGGCCTTGAATTCAAATAAAGCTTATTTTCCAATTAGAAACAATTTTCTTGTTAGCAAAAAACTACTACTTGAATTTTTAGAAAACCATTTAATCTTTTAATTAAGCTCAATACTAGTAGTTACAAAAAAAAACTTAAATGGCACTTAGAAATGCCGAAGATTGAAATCGTGGAGGAAAAAAGTCCATGTAACTTTACAAATTATTGTGGAATTACAGCAAGACAAGTCGTTCAACAACCGCTGAAGAAAAACCCATTTCTATGCGATTTAATGTTTTATGCTGTATGTTTGCCCTTAATCTCGGCGATGTTGAACGACGAAAGTGGTGTGGAAAACATATGACAACGGCATGTAGTTGGGAAGGTATTTGCCCTCCACGGAAGTTTTTCGAGTCTACCTGAAACCAGATCCAGGCAATAAGAGATTATTTCATCGTCTGCCTCCGTCCCTCCATTCTTCAGGGGATAAATTTCTTTTGGTCTAAGATGGTGTTTTATTTCTATTGATTTGTCTATCGATCTATGTTTTGTTACATCATCGCGCTTTATCCGCGTTTTCCGCAGATAGAAAACCAGACCAACTATGAAGGTTTATTTATTTTCTTGATTTTTTTGATAGCCGGATTGAAGGAGTGTTACTTGAATTTCTGAACTGGTCTGTGCAAAAAAATGTTAACCAACATATTGTAGCATAGCCAAGCGTTTTTATATCGAAACTAGTTTTCCTACTAGAAATGAGCGAAAAACATAGCATCGCGGAATAACAAGAAATGTCATTTGATGGTCTCTTTTGAGCTGAAATTCGTATTAGCCATAGTTCACTTGTTTAATTTAGTATAATACCAACTTATGTTTAATAAAAAAAATTGGAAATAAAATTTTAAAAAATACATTATTAAAAAAATTAACTAAAAAGGAAAAAATATTTTTTGGGACCTGTGTATCAGAAAAGCGAAACAAATATTCACCCCTATTCCCGTAACTGGCGGGACGTGTATACGCCACGCAACTTTTATCTCGATCGAATGAAATTTTCTTATTCTAGTAGACGTAGAAACGCAGTTTTATTCAGACCCGCGCTGACTATTTTGACAGTTTTGCTGATTTGATACGCATGAAGTTTTATTTGTTCAATTAAATGATTGTACTGCGTCTAGTTAGTTTTTCCTGACCTCCAAAACTTATATTTAGTTAAAATTCATTGAATGTATAAATAAAATTCACATTTTTATTCAAACTTTCTATTTAATTGATTGGTCCCGTAACGATTTACTCGCGGGAAAAAAATGTATGGAAAAGTCAAAACATTCGCGGGTGCGTTTAGTGTAATACCGAAAGTAAAACGTTTTCAGCACCACGGCACACGCCGGGACAATTGCGTTTAGCAGAATGCAAATTTTCTGCGGGAAACGCCAAATCCCGCGGCGTACACGTCCCGTCGGTTACGGGAATAGGGCTGAATATTATATTTTTTAGCCTTTATCTCGCGTTTTTTACATAGCGCCCAAAATTATTTTTTTAGTGCGTTTTTTTAAATAAAAGCTTTTTTTAAATTTATTTTTTATCAGACTAGCGATTGTGATTACGATTCAAGCTTCTCGACCAATGAGATCAAAGCTTTCAACGATAGGAAAATGAAAGCTTTGATATCATTGGTCGAGGCAGCGATCGTAATCACAATCGTTAGTCTGAATTGGGCTTTAAAGGCGTCAGCGGTTCTTTAAGCCCAATTCAGACTAAGGACTACGACTGCGATTACGATTACGATTGAAGCTTCTCGACCAATGAGATCACAGCTTTCATATCCCTATCGTTGAAAGCTTTCATGTCCCTATCATTGAAAGCTTTGATCTCCTTCATCGAAAAGCGTCAATCGCAATCGCAATTGTTAGTCTAAATTGGGCTTTAGCCATTTTGGATTTTTAGTCATCAATCGCCACGCTTATACGAATATCTCTAACCCGCTATAAGTTCAAATGGTCTGAAAATTGAGCTTAAAATGGTAAATGGGGATTTTCCGTTGGTAAGAGAGAGATAAATATTGTTTTTATAAGAGAGCGTCACGCACGATAAACTTCAGACTAATGCTGTGTTTACACGAATGACAAATTTGTCATTTTTTTGTCATAAATTGTCATTATCGTGTAAATAGTATCATTTTTGTCATTATTTCTTTCAGAAAAATGGCAATCTCTCATAAAAGAATGAACTTGTCCATTCTTTTATGACAGATTGTCATTCGTGTAAACCCAGCATAACATTAAACTGAAAATTGACGCAAGTTCTCGAATTTAAGACCAAAATTAACGTTTGCGTGCTCTTAACTTTTAAGGTCAAACTTGGATATTAATTTTTAGCATAGGAAAATTTAATATTCTTCTTAATTCGTCTAACATACTGTAAACAATAAAACAAAAAATAGTTTTTTCGATAACTATGAGAAAAAGTTCAAATTTTAAATTGAGCGACATTGAATTTTTAAATTGAGCGCCATTTTGTTCGAAAAATATTATCGGTATACTCTTCGATCCAATTGTGTAAGCAAAGGAAATACGACACATTTTTCTGTGCCCGACTTTTCTCGGAGTTTTTATTTCAGTTGCATTTTCTCGGTCTCCCTAATATACATATGTATATTTCTTCTTGATTTTCACAATTTTAAGAGGCAAGGGGAAGACAAGCAGGTGGAAGAGGTGTAAAAAAATCAACAGGTGAAGGACTATATTTAAAATACACCATGCTAATTTTGGCATTTGGGTTTCTACTCCATTTCTAGTAATTTTGTACGAAATCAAACATCACTGACGTTCCACCCTAATTTATAGAATTTATCCGTCTAACGAGAATAACTAGAAGATACCGTCGTATGCATAATCCGGTTGAAAGCCAAACATAAACAGTAACTCTGCAAGTTTTCCTGGTATTTCACCCGCTTTAACAACAAAAATCACCTTCGCCTCCTGCCCTCACAATTTTCCGCCCATCGGCTCCAATGTTTGGATGGATATTTTCCAGTCCAAGCATAGTGTGGTGTCCCCAAGTCTGACTGGGGTGCCCGTATTTGAAGCTTTCGTCCCATCGACTCTTTCCGGCAGAGAGTATGGAAAACATTGAAATCTAAATTGCCTAGGCCATATTTGCCGTGAAAATGCATACACACTTGGGGGGGAAAGACTCAACAGTCCAGAATTAAAACCTCCATGGACCCAAGCGGAATCAAGAGAAATGGGGAGACAGTGAGGTGGAGATTTTCTGTGACTCTGTCGAAATGATGTTGGGAAACATTAAGTAAACTGGATTAAGGCACAAATAAAGAACAACAGGCCGACAGATACAAGAACAAAAAAAAAGAAATAACAACGACAAATCCGGATCACGATCATTGCGAACAGAAATAAAGAAAGAAGAGACCCCAACTTAACTTCTCAACAGAATAACAGAAACACAAGAAAAAGAAAAAATCAAGTTTTTCATAGGAAAAAAAAAGATACAAAGTAAATCTCAAGTTCTACTTTCCGCAAAGGTCAATGCCATCTGCACGATTTCCACACAATTTCAACTGCACATAACCTCACTCTCATAACACGTCTAATGACAAAAGTACTTTACGTAACAAGAAAATTAACAAACATCATGTGGCGCCAAATTTAAAAGAAACTTTTTTTGGTAATCATCGCTTGATGAATTTCCAAGAAATTCTTGAAATTTCGAAATTGAGATGAAAATATTGCAGTCGTCACGCAACTGGAGTTTTAAATGGGGGCCGAAAATTTATCACCGGATGGTTTTGGCCATAATTTTTAGTGGTAAATTTGGGTGTAGGAAGATTTGATGGAATCAAAGAATTTTAAATAATATTAGGACAACTGTCGATCAATAAAATAGATAAACCTCCTATTGTTGTGTGAAATTGTGGTATATAAGACCCAGTGCAAGTACGAATACAAAAAAAGGGGTTAGGTTCCGGAAACCCGCTGAAAATCAATATTTCTTCGAGATCGAGCTTGAACCGCAATTCAGACATAAATGGAGAGTAAAATGAATTTACCCCTGCTAAGAAAGTCATCACGAAGTCATCGTTGAATTTCTAGTGACACTAACGCTGAGTCGCATGTCACCCTAAGTCACTTATTTTACCTTAGAGCCTGTTTACATCAGGACTTTTTTTGAGGCGTCACGTCTTTCGTCATTTTTTTGCCGTGTGCATACGTTCGCCTTTTTCATTCGCTACGTCTTTCGCCTTTTTGATGTTCAAGACATTGGGATGAAAATAACCTCAAAATTTAACTCAGTTGGGAAATGATTGCAGTGATATTTGTAAAATTTAATGAAAATATGGATCATATAATAATTGCAGTAACAAGTTTATTATATGCTTCATCAGCAACGGCTATATTTTTATGCCAATCTGACGAAGAAAACTCGGAATTTTTAGATGCGCACGAAACCACAGCAAACAACGAAATGACAAATAAAAGCACAACGAGACTCAAACCTGTTTGCGATTGAAAATTTTAAGTGTATCTAAATTTCGTTCGCTCTTTTTGGTTTCCCTCCCCACTTCGTCCCTCACCAACACTTGGCCGGAGCGAATGATGTGACGCCTCAAAATGAGTCCTAATGTAAACAGGCTCTTAATGTGCATAAGGCGTTCTCTATTGGGGTTAGTGCAAATCGGGGAGCGTCTCGATGATTTTCCTTTTGACTTTTCATGACCCTTCTAATGAACGAACTAGTGCCGTTACCAGGAGAATGCTCCACTGAAGAGCGAAAAAAGTTTTTTCGCCTGACGCGCATATTTATTACTATTTTAAAGAACACTTCACTTGAAGCTCTAAAACATTAGTGGGAAAACTTGTTAAGTACTGTTTAGAGCATTTTGGGAGTGTAGAAGTAGAGACCGATCGATTAATCGGCTTCAGCTACACTCTAGAAAATTTTATTGTAATTTTACCCCTATTATCGTAGCAAACCATTTTCCTACGATAATAGGGGTAAAATTACACCGAGTCGTAATGGCTTAAAAGCTATGCATTTTTACTCATTTTGTGGCGTACAAAAGCCTCTTTTACGGGGGAACTTTAAGCTAAATAAGAAGTAAAAGTACAATACGGGTGTAATTTTACGACATGGATGTTTAAAATTACCACATTTTTGTTGTAATTTTCCTCCTATTTGGTAGCAAAACCGCGTCTTAAAGGTGTAATTTTACGACATTTTTTGTTTAAAATTACACCGAAAATGGTATTAGAATTTCTCGGCTTATACGGTCTGCAAAAACGAAAATATTATATTATTTTTGCGGATGTTTTCACATCCAAATTTCCCGGGCATGTCTGCCATGTGGCAGGCGCCACACAGGATTTTGGTAGAGTAAAACTCGATTCGAGTATTTATACTCCGATGCCACAAGCCTTATGCAAAAATACCCTGCGAGCGTGTTTTTACACCAAAATGAGAGTAAAAATACGAATATTGGTCGAAATTTTACGCAAGGTTTAAAATTACCCTATTTCTAGTGTAATATTAATGTTTTTTGGGTGATTTTACAACTTAAATGGTGTGCGAGCTAAATTCTGATTTTTTTTCGAAATTTTACGACGTTTTTGCAAATTTACCCCGTTTTTACCCCATTTTTCGGTTTAAATTCAAATCCATTTTCTACAGTGTACCTAAATTAAGCCGAAGGCTTGGCCTAAGCCGAAGTTGCAAGTGAACGGTCAAATATCAATGCAATGAAAAAAAAATTTGTGTTTTTTTTTCTAAATTCAAGTTGTCCAAAAATTTGTATTTGGTGAATGGCAGGTTATAGGAAATGATTTATTTGACAGTAAAATTTCCTCGTCAATTCAAAAAAATTTCACGCTAAAGATAAAAATACAATTGGCCCGACACAACATTTACGGCGACATTTCAGATTTTAAACTCATAGTTACTCTATGCTTCTGTATACAACCAATCCGACCAACTTTGTCGTCCTAAAAAGTTGAATCGAATTTAACTTTTGTCAGAGAACTCGCCTAGGAAATTTCATGGTTGATTCAAAATGAAATCTTATGCGGACGTCATAAAATCTAAATTTCGTCACTTAACCCTTTGTGGACCAGGAATTGAAGAACAATAAATCAATAACAATGACTTTTTTTCGTTGAAAATGGTTCCAGAAAGCATTTAAAAAAGACATGAACTAATTTTATGGAGGGGTGGTATTTACGCCTGTGGTATATAGAAGTATATAAAATGTTGATACTATTGGATAAGCAAAGAATATAAGGATTTAAAGTTGGTGGTACTTAAAAGTACCGACGGTCGACAAAGGGTTAAAGAAAGGATTAGGAAATATAGTTCGATAATTGGTAACAAAAAAATGTTATATGTGGCTCACCGTCCGAGTGTCAAAATCAAATGAAAAGCAAATGACGTTTAGACCAACAAAGTGTGCGGAATTTTATGTGGAGGACAACTTTTTCGCCTTAATCTGTCGCCGTAAATGTTGTATCGGGCCATGTGTATTCCGGCCTTAAGATTTCGTCTCGATTAAAATTACACTGCAGACAGATATTTTCATAGCCTAGCACAGTACCTAAAAAGTAGTGGAAAGTTAGTCCTTGATTAAGCTGTTTCGCTTGAAAAACGCTAAAATTTTCTCTAGTTTTGCATCGGACAATTCACCCAGATCCTGAAACAAGTGCCCACCCAAATTTTGAGTCTGCTGCGCGCTAAACCCGGGCATGTCAAGGAAAGTGCTGCTCCGCGCCATCATCAATTTGAATTCATTCGCAACTTCATTTCGGTTAAAAATCACTTCCCGCGCACTCCGGAGTCAATAAGAGCAATATTACAAGATTTCTGTCTAACGGTCTGTGTACAAGATTTCTCAAAAACTATTTGAGCTAAATCAGATATTTCCTAAGCCATTTAACAGGTGCTGGCAAATAAGTGACAAGAGAATTGGTATCAACTCCCAAAAATATTTACTTACCTATATAGTAAATCATTGTAAATTAAATACTTTGATCGCTAAATTCAAACTTTATCACTCAAACGACGTCATCTATCAACCAAAAACACTTTTAATCTCCCCCCCCCCCCACCCTTCCCCATTCCCTTGATCATTAAATTTCTAATCCAGATAATAGATTGGCAGACAACAGTAATCATAAAAACTGGCTTAAAAACATCTTCGGATTTAAAAATTAGTTTCCGATACAGAAAATTTTCTTAGCCGCTTTTCCGTAATCGAAACCGACATCCCTAAACGATGATGAAAATTCAAAGGGAAAACCTGAACACAGCTGAACTTAAAATGCTATCAATTTAATCATGATGGAAGGGAATCGAATCGAATTCCTGTTGATGGTGATAAACCAAACACTTTGCCAGAGCGATGAAAAAAAACATCAATAAAAGTATCCTTTTTTATAATATCCTTAAACAACAGGCGTTTTATCGTCTTAAATCTATAACAGCTGAAGAAAAAGCAATAAAATAGGCTCCTTAACGCAAGCTGTTTGTTATAACGACGACAAACCGCCAGAATAAAAAAAAAACTCAAATCAGGATGAGTTTGGGGGTTGGAATGGGTTAACCGGAAAAAAAGAATTGCTAAAAGGAAAAACTTCCATACATTTCCTATTCGCCGTGGAAAATTCCTAACCCCCACGCCACCTCATGCCAATTTCTATCGTCGCCATCATCGCTTCTCGCATCGTCATTGTTATTGAGCGCAATTCGTCATTATGGAGCTTCTAGAATGTGTTATTGGATGAAAAGAAAGGCATTCAATTAATCAATCATCCGATCAATCAATCAATCTATCAATCAATTGACCAACGAAGCAAAAGTAAACTTCGATTTGATACACGTTCGGATCAAAAGATCAACAACCCTATGCGAACATCGGATCCGGTTGTATAGTCGGAGAAATTTACTTAAATTTGGTACGATTTTATGGTTTTGGTGTGGATTTTAAGGATATAACTTGAAAAACGTGGTAATTTTTTTCCGTGCGAAAACTCGTGTAAAAGTAAATTTTATGAAATAGGGGATGATTGCACTCGCTAATATTTATCAAGAATACTGGAAGAAAAAAATTCTTCAACATCCCAAATTTTTCAAAAACACAAAGTTAATAATTAGACCCGGTTAAGACCACCCGAACATATACCACAGATGCATTTATTCGGGTGTAATAACTCAAGAAAACGCAGTCAAGAAATTGGACCCCAAGTAAGAAGTTGTGCTCTTTTCCATGCTTTGAAACGAACTCTTGATGCCAAAAGTTACCAAAAAAACATAACAAAAGCTATAATTGCCAATCTGGCAATCATTGGAGACCCGTATGGTGATATTCGTATCAAAATTCGAACAGTTATACCAAAATTCCACTTTGAAGTCAAACTTTCCAATAAGATTTTTTAAAATTTATTCCAATCGGATTTTGATGTATGGAAGTTTTATGTAGAATCATATCCTAAATAACTTTTGTTCTTGGTCTTTTTTGATAAGATGCACCGTTTTCGAGATATTCACAAAAAACGATTTCGTTCGTATGGGGGGTACCCCCCCTAATGGTCCATTTTTGCTCATTAACGAACTTAGCCTCACATTTTACGAAAAACGAATCTGCGCAAAATTTCAAGTCTCTAGCTCAATCCGTGCGCCCGCAATCCGCGCCACAGACAGACAGACAGACGGACAGACGGACAGACGGACGGACGGACAGACGGACGGACGGACGGACAGACGGACGGACATGCTAAATTCAACTTTTTTCATCATTCTAAACACACTGGTGTAATTCATTTTTGTGTGCGATGACGAGATCTTGGCGTTACAAACGGTAAGGCAAAGTTAATATACCCTTTGGTTTCACCATACGGGTATAAAAAATGCCCTTATCAGTGTATACTCGCATAATTGAAATAGATATCACAAATCCTACCAAGAATGTTATGTTGAACGAATTATGCTGTTATCAGCGTATTTCTTAAACTCAGAAACTCTACACACAGAAAAATTTGGCGGTGTGAACTCGATTTCATCCGATTTTTTATACCCGTATGGTGAAACCAAAGGGTATATTAAATTTACCTTACCGTTTGTAACGCCAAGATCCCATCATCACACACAAAAATGAATTACACCAGTGTGTTTAGAACGATAAAAATATTCAATTTCTCTGTCTGTCCGTCTGTCTGTCCGTCTGTCTGTCCGTCTGTCCGTCTGTCCGTCTGTCCGTCTGTCTGTCCGTCTGTCTGTCCGTCTGTCTGTCTGTCTGTGGCGCGGATTGCGGGCGCACGGATTGAGCTAGAGACTTGAAATTTTCCACAGATCCGTTTTTCGTAAAATGCGAGGCTAAGTTCGTTAACGGGCAAAAATGGACCATTAGGGGGGGTACCCCCATACGAACAAAATCGTTTTTTGTGAATATCTCAAAAACGGTGCATCTTATCAAAAAAGTCCAAGAACAAAAGTTATTTAGGATATGATTCTACATAAAACTCCCATACATCAAAATCCGATGGGAATAAATTTTAAAAAATATTATTGGAAAGTTAGACTTCAAAGTGGAATTTTGGTACAACTTTTCGAATTTTGATACGAATATCACCATACGGGTCTCCAATGATTGCCAGATTGGCAATTATAGCTTTTGTTATGTTTTTAATGATCATATATCTCGATAAATGTTCAAGATATCTGATAACGGTAAAAGACAAAATTATGGCAAACATTTTTCTCATCAATTTATTTCATATATTGGACTGCCAAAACCCGTTAAATTTCGAGATAATTGTAAAAAACTGATTTTTTTTTTTAAATAACGGCATATCTCGATAACATCTTGGGATACGGAGTTCTAGTAAAAGACGAATATGTAGAAAAGCGAAGATTTGCAACGTCCAAAGTGAAATATATAGATTTTCGATTAAATTTGGGTTCCTATAATTTCGGTGACAGAAATGCGATTGCCCATTTGTCGGGGAAAAAAAGACTCCCTTTTTTCTCGAGAAAATTAGTAGGACTGGATCAGGAATTTTGAATCTAAATACAAAGTTTTCTCTTGAAAAATCACCATAAGGAGGGTTTTTTTTAAAACTCGCCTAGCATGGCAGGGTCTTCTAATATTGTTGCAAATCTATATAATAAACAAGACGAACACCACTCACCCACTCATCACAGTATCTCTCAAACCACTAAACCGATTGTCATAAAATTTTGCACGCAGGATCGTCTTATCCCATCTGTGTTTTATTTCGTCATGTTGACTTTTACGCTTTACTTTTTGTTTTTCCAATACTCTTGCTTTCTTAATATTTACTTTAGATGATTCAATTTAGAAAAACTTTTCTTATATTTTTCATTTTAAATGAGGAAGGTCCTGTAAGGATAACGCAAATATCTATTTTCCTATTTTTCTTTGGAAAAACTGGCATTGGTAGGTTCCCGAAGCCGCTAATCACGAATCTAATGTTAGAGGGCATTAAAAAGTTTTTTTTTTAAAGCTTTTAAGTTGTTCTTGGTTTTTTGGTGCAACTTATGCAAGAAACTCTAACCTGGCAACGACGGATGTGCAAGATAGTCCTATAATACGACCAATAATTGCATGTTGTCATGTTAACTTTATCTCGAAAACGACTCTACACATTTTTGGTTAAATTTGGTCACTTATAGTTTCCGAAAATAAAAACGTGATTGCGCTAGGTCCCATCTTTGGAAAAATTCGGTACGATCCAGTAAGAATAACGCTAATATCCTTTTTCTTATTTTTTCTCCAAAAGTCTTTTGAAGTCGCTGATCCTGAATCTGACGTCAGAATCTCGAAATTCGGAACGAAAGGTCCTGTGGTGATAACAAAAATATCCTTTCGTCCTTTTTTTCTGGCGAAAATCAGCAGAGAGGGTTTTTGTATCGAGGATTTCGAACCTCAGGAAAGGTTTTTCCCCCCAAAAAAATCACCAAAAGGAAGGATTTTGAGGTCGCCGAGCATATTATTTGAATTTCTCGACCTCTGGGATTTTAAAAACATTTATTTTTGATAATATACCAGATCGGTCTTCCTGGTACTTTATTTTGAAGTGCGTAAAAGTTGCTCACTTCTTGCGTGTTGAATTGCCCCGAAAATTGTCATGTCAACCAGAAAATCTTTATCATAATTGAATTTTTAAGTGAATTACTTTGTAAAAATGCGACATTGTGGGCGACAGGGAAAATATGTTATCTATTGAGATCATTTAATGTAATAAATTGTTCATATATCATGAAACTAAAATGGCACAAACGTATGGTTACAAATCATAAATTCAAGTTCGTTTATACCATCATCACCCAACAGTGCCACCCTATCTCATAACATCATCCCTATGGCTCTTCCTTCCTCGTATTCTTGTACATTTTCTCCGGCATTTTCCACCCCGAAATGTCGATAATGTCGTTGAGATTCTTGGTTTTCCGTCTCAAGGAAATCAGTTTTTTCTCCACAATTTCATTTCGGTTTTCCCACAGTAGTTCGTCTGTCGTCATGTTTCTTTTTTTTTTGTCTTTTTGCGTCTTTCTCATAACAGCCAAAACGCACGCTATCCACAAGTCATCACAATAAAATACGATGACCTCTAGGATATTCGTATATCCTGGCTGGGAGAGAAATGGAAGGAAAAAAAACACAATCCCAACAGTTCAGCGTCACGTCGTCCTGCGGTGGTCGTTTCGCTTGGCCCTGTTTTGGTCCTTGAACGAAACGATGGAAATCTATTTCAGACAATTCCTCTGGCTATCCCTCAATTTTCTAAATGGCATGGGCCTCAACATATTGATCTGCTATTCGCCGATAATATATTTTCTAATAACCGAAGAAAAACGGGCCGCTTCAGACATTTTCGTACAACAACGTAAAGTCCTTGAATTCTTTATCGAGCTTCCTTAGCCCAAATAACTTCACATAAAACACCCAACCATCGTACAGTAAAAATCTAAGATATGTAACATCCCTAACCCATCGATGAAATCGTAGGCATGTCAATACCGGAAAGCACACCAGAAGTGGGATACGGAATCAAAAGTGGGATAAGGAGAATTTCCAACTCTACCGTTATTCGATCACCCACTTTCAGATCCCTTGCGTTCACGATATGTGCAAACCGAAGGCACACGTCAGTAGTGCGGTATCCTTAAGTGACACTTATCCCACTTCTGAATCTGAAAAAAAAAGAGAAACCAAATCCTTCGACCTTCCGACACTATTTGCCATAGGCTCTTAATATTGATGTGATTTTGTGTTTTAGGCCCTAGAGGAGTCAGTTTTGCTGTTGGCTTTCTGCTTTTTTTCTTTTTTGATAAGAAAATTCCTTTTTTGACAGACTTACTAACTGACTGTCTAACGATGACGGCATTTCAAGATGTTGAAACCTATAAAAATCGATTTGTTCGCGCCTTATTCCAGTCTACAGTCTACCATTTTATTATACATGAAAAATTGGTTTTCACTTGACCCAAAATAGACTGAATTATCCAACAGCTTCTTATATGTCCATTTCTGAAGAGTTCTTCCTCATTCATGGTACAAGATTGGTCCTTTTTTGCGTTTCGACTGGTGTACTAGAGAAGTGTGATTTTTTTGTTTCTCAATTTATTCAAAAAAAAATTGATTTTCCTTTTTACTTTCTTATAATAAAGTATTGTATTTATGAAAAATTTCGAGCTCTTAATTTTGTCTAAAAAAACATTTCCCGAGTTATCTAAATATACCGTTATTTTTAAAAAATCAGCCACGAAGTCAAACACAGAACTGAACTCATTTAGGCAAGGATATAAAGGGTCTTTCAACAAGGACATAACAATTTTGAATTTTAATAAAAACGCACCCTAAAACTTTTTTTATGATCTGGCAATGCTAAAACGTCAGCCAAGGTTTACATTTTTATCATGGTGAAGTTCACGAACGAGCAACGTTTGGAAATATTATTAAAACTTACTACCGAATTTCTGAGTCGATGGTCGCAATCGTGTAATCTCGATAAATGGTCCGGTCGAATGGCCACCTCGCTCATGAGATTTAACGCCGTTTAATTTCTTTTTATCGGGTTATTTTAAGTCGTTGGTTTATGCCAACAAGCCAACAACGTTAGAGGAGCTCAGGAACAATATCGAACGCGAAATTGCCAACGTTCCGGCCGATATGTGGGAAGAGTGGTGGAAAATTGGCTCCAAAGAATCAATCAGCAAACGTGCTCGCGGTGGCCATATGAATGACATCGAATTTCTTACTTAAATGTAACATGTCCACTACACCTGAAAAAAATTTCAGCAATCTCAACTATTCTGTTGTTTATTTAAATACAAAATTGTTATGTCCTGGTTGAAAGACCTGATATAAGTGCGAGAGCAGTTGGTGCAAAAGGGTGAATCGTCCAAACTTGCTCCAATTACCGTAGATAAAAGCTAACACACCATCTACACTCCTGTTATTCATCTGCATGTGCCAAAACTGTAGCGCAGGCATAAAAAAAAGCTCGTGGCAAAGTCCAATAGGTGTCAAATGACGTCATGAATAATTAATTTAATTAAAAAGTTACCTTCTGCGAAAAGCGTACTGAAACTTTAAACCAATTCTCGTCAAAATATCTTAAATTTAATACTTTTTGAACTTTCGCACGAAAAACCAAAAAGAAACCGTTTGAAGAAGACACCTCTTAATGAATCCCACTGTCTCAATTACCATAGAGGGAAAATTGAGACGAAGAAAATCGTTTTATCACGAAAAAGGACAAAAAAATACTCTAATAATATTGAAATATAAAATTTTAATCGTCGACTTATCCCTTCTCTGAATTTTCCTTTTCAGGCAGTTTCACTTCAATAAAGACATAACGTTGGGAAATTCAAACTTCAAAGCGTCTGAAAATCATTAATGGTTTGATGGAATTGTTTTAACCACTCCTACATTGCCACACCCGAATGTCCTAAAATTAACCCAAAGTTCAATACGGAATACCCCCCTTCCCTACACTGGGCAAGCATTTAAAATTGCACCCCCGAATAGACAGTAAACACAGAATTTTCAAATATCTACCGCGCCTACCACCAGCAACGTGATGGGGGTGGCGTTCCGGAAAATACAGAAAACGAGGTACAGGATGTCAAGTCAAGCCGGACTAAACTTTTCTTGTTGGTTTTCTTCGCCTTTTGTCGAATTTATGTAGAGTACACTTTGGACAATTTACTTGAGCAAGTTTAGCTTTGTCTTTTGCTTTTCTTTTGATACTCGTACATCTGGAAATTATTCTACAGGGCACAAAAGTTCAACCCCGAAACGGACGACCTACAAGGAATTGCTTAAAAGGCACAGAGAGAACAAGGAAATTTTGTAAGTAAAACAATTTTCTTTTTCTTCTTTTTTTGTCCCTTCTATATTTAACCATAATCAAACACGATCCCTTCACAACCTCACAAAAAGCGAAATTGAGCCCCTTTGCATGATATCCTGAGGACTTTTTAGGGCCCTACCCCATCCAAAGAGCGATTTCCAGCGTTCGAGACAAGGTCCTTCATATTTCCTCCTATCCCTGACTACGAGTCGTGGTTATGAAACCAATAGACGGATATAGGACTACGTAGACGACGGTCATTCGTACTCATTAAGGATTAATTTCAAAATATCGATTCGTAGCCCAATTTGGGGAGGGGGTGTATTCGGCGCCCACCTCATCACTACTTAAATTGAAGCCCAACACGACAGGCTGAGAGAAATGGCCACTTTTTTGGCGTTTTAATGGTTTCTGATTCTGAACAAAGTTTATTTTAGGAAAATAAAATATTATATAATAATGTAAGTCAATAATTAATCGTTGGAAAAACTTTTTTATTATTATGTTTATTCAGGAATGATGTTAGTCAATTTAAATTTAGGGATTACATGCAGAGAAAAAAAAATTAGTAAATCTAACTTTATAATGGAAAATCGGAATTATCATAAAAAAAAGTTCATTTGCATTACAAAATAGTTAATTTTAATTGAAAAAGTGGTCAATTTAAATACAAAATAGTCACTTTTACTACTAACAAAGCTTGAGGGTGAGGGGAGAAGTGGGAGCGGGGTCGACTTATTTAAGAAAAACAATTTGAAATAAGCGCCTTTAGTATAATAGGAAGTTTAATTTCTCATAAAAATTGTCATTTTTGACTATTTTTAACCGATTTGCAAAAGGAAAAGGGTCTCAATTTGACTCCAAAGTATTTTTTATACTCTATCTAGATGATATATCATATAGGAGTATTTTAGATTTAGTACACCGTTTGTAACGCATCGAACCAATCGTCGGACACAAAAATGAACTACAATAAGGTATTGAAATGACAAAAGATTTTGAGTTCCGCATGGCTGTTCGTTTGTCCGTCCGTCTGTCTGTCCGTCTGTCTGTCCGTCCATCTACCCGTTTGTCCGTCTGTCCGTGGGCACGATCACTTTCGAAAAGATTGAGCTAGAGACCTGAAATTGTGTATAGTCACGTTTCTCGCAAACGGCTAGGCTAAGTTCTTGAACGGGCGAAATTGAACCATTAATGCGCCACCTGTTCCATAGGGTAAGTCACGTATAGATGCCCCACTAGGATAGATGCCTCACTTGTAAAAACTCGTACTTAACGAAACAAAACGGAACATGTCATATCCTACATATCAAGTGTTTGCTCAATGAAACTTCAGTGCGTTGTTAAAATTCGCGAGAGTCGGGCGTGTTGCGGGATAATTGGCCATTTTTGTTTTCGAACAAGGGAAAACTCCAAAAACTTATTTTGAGCTGCACAAAAACTCTTGGAACTTTTGCTTAAAGAAGTATGTATATATTTTTTTATTTTTTATGTGTCAAATGGAGTGTTTAGTGTTTGTGAAAAAAAAATTTTTTTCTTTTTATCCACATTTAATTTATTAAATAATTGGGGCATCTATCCTGTATGAAAAGGATAGACGCCTTCTTTTTTAAAGGGATAGTTGACCTTAGGGGCAAATTAACTCTAGGTACCAATATATACCTATTTGCTTTCCCACATTCATTGAAAATACTTATTTATTATAGGTAAACATCCTATCCTTGGATTCGAAAATGAAAAACGGCTCGTGCGTCATATTCAGAAATTAGAGGCCGTTCGATTTCCTCCCGAAAGACACTGAATTTTGTTATTTTTTTCTTTATTATTTAATTAAATTTTTTTATATTGCAGTATGTGTATATTGGATCGACATATATGTATGTAAATGAATTAAAATGCATAATAAAATTTTGTTATAACTTAATAAAATGTTTTTTTTCCTCAAAGGCATCTATCCCACATGCACATTTGTCATGTTGGGCGTCCACCCCATAGGTTGGGCATCTATCCCAAAAAGGAGAGACTAACAAAAACATTTTTATCACAGTAAAAGAAAAACATAATGTAAGGTTTTAATAAAAGAAAAAGTAGTTAAGTACCTACTGTCGAACGATTCGGACGTATTTTATTTGTCTCTTCCATAGTCCTTATAAATTCAGAAGTGGGATTTGACCCGGCTCGGTATATTTTGTGAAGTTTTAAGTTTTATCGGATTATTAAGGATCATAGGTGATCATATTTGTGAATACTCTATAGGTAGAGTTTCAAAGCTATATTATGTGTGAAAAAATGGAGGAATCTTTACGACGAGCAAAATTGTTTTTGAAGAGTGCCACAGTTAGTGAGCTAAAGGACAAGTTAGAAGCATTAGATCTTAGTACTATTGGCTATAAATCAGCGTTGCTTCTTAGGCTTGAGGACGCATGGAAGACGTTAGAAAAAAGCGCATTAGATGAACAACTTAGAGGTATATATTTCGAATCAACAGAAGATGAAAGCGTTGATAATAACCTAACTGAAATGGAGAATGATGGACCAGTTAGCCATACAATTCAAAACAATGATGATAGTCACTTGAATGATGCGGCTGTTAATCATTTGGACGAACAAATCGAAACTTTGAGAGCTGAACTTGCCAAGAAAAAAGAAATTGCGGATTTGAAAAGACAATTGGCATTGTTAACGGAGGACGACACTTCAAAAGGCAAAATTTATAATTTCAGTTATCGCGATATTGAGAATGCCTTGCCGAACTTCAGCGGGGATGACCATTACTCTGTAGCCAAATGGATTTCCAACTTTGAAGAACACGCGGATACTCTAAAATGGGATTCACAGCTCCGCTTGGTGTACGCGAAACGGCTTATGACCGGAACCGCTAAACTTTTTCTTCGATCAACAAGTACGAAGTCCTGGGAGGAGCTTAGAAGAAAGCTGATTCAGGAATTTCATACAAGAGTAACAACTGGGGACGTGCATAATCAGCTTCGTCGCCGTCAAAAGTTGAGGAGCGAAACCTACCAGCAGTATCTCCTTTGTATGCAAGAAATTGCAACATTCGCGGAAATTAATGAAACTGATCTCGTTAATTATGTTATCAGTGGTATTGACGACACCCCAGCGAATAAAATGATTTTGTATAGTTGCGACACTTTAGACGAACTTAAACTTGGTTTAAGAAAATATGAACGTTCGAAGCAACAGTATGGTTTTCAGCGAAGAACTGTTCCTGAAGTGGTTAGAAGTGTGGAGTTAATTAAGCCAAAAATTCAAAGTCAACCACAAATGCGTTGTTTCAACTGCAACGAGTTAGGCCACCTTAGCACACAATGCACTAAGCCACGCCATGAAAGAGGATCATGCTTCACTTGTGGCAAACAAGGCCACAAATCCTCCAACTGCAACCATCGAGCAGTAGTGATGTCAGTGCAACCTTCACATGTAAATAGTCATTGTAATCAACAATCGCAAAAGTGGTCAACGCCGTATGTATTACCAGCAACCAACCCATTTGAAGCTGAAGTACGATTCGACTTAATTAAAGATGACAGCCAGGTTAAATATGGAACATCTCTCACATCACTGTTTGATTCAGGCAGCCCCATCACTTTTATGAAGCATAAATATGTTCCCGATCATCTAATTTCACCAGTAGAATCAAATAGGTATCAATTTTATGGCATAAATAAAAGTAGATTAAATATTCTAGGTACTGTAAATTCAGTTGTTTTGTATAAGGGCAGCTCTTGTATTTTGCCAATATTCGTTGTAAATAATGAAACCATGAATAACCCTGTTGTTTTAGGGAGGAATTTCATGCAAGAAATTAAAATGGAGCTAGTATTACAAAATAATCCGGAAACAAATGTCATAGATAATCGATGCATGCAGGAAGACATAAAAGAAATTAACAACAACTCAGGTATGACAAATGGCGAAAATTTTAATGAATTTGATGACATTTTAAACATTGATATTTTTGAAGACAATACTTTTAAAAAAAAGTCGAAAATTAATGAAAATGTTAAAGCTAAAAATAAAATAATAGACATAACAAATAAAACTTGGACCGAGAATTTCTGTAATATTGAAACAATTTTACCTCCATCTGGGGAAATGGAGATTAATTTGACAAAAACCGAACCATTTTATTGTAATCCGAGACGACTTTCCTTTGCTCATAAGGACGAATTACAAAAAATTTTAAATGACTCGTTAAAAAGAAATATTATTCGGAAGAGTAATTCCGCGTATGCATCTCCCATCGTACTTACCCAAAAAAAGAATCGAGAATTACGCTTATTTGTGGATCACACGGAATTAAATAAGATAACTGACCGCGAAAATTATCCTTCGCCTCACATTCAGAACTTAATTGATAAATTCAGAAACAAAAAATACTTTTCGTCTTTAGATTTACTCTTAGCGGTAGACGCGTTTACCAAATTTGTTAAAATATATAACGTAAAGTCAACACAAGCCAAAGAAGTAGAGGAAAATACAACCGGTAACTGGGATAAAGTTTTGGAAAAAGTAGAATTCGCCATCAATAATACGTTTCATAAAAGCATTAATTCCAGTCCAAGTCGAATTTTGTTGGGTGCAAACCAAAAAGGGATATCTTACGACGGATTAATGGAATATTTAATTGATAAATCTGTAAAAAATCGGCATTTAACAGCCTTAAGACAAAAAGTAAAGGATATCAATGGTTTAAAAATTTCATGTAATATACATGACGAATCGGTAAAATTTAAGTTATGCATCGAGGATCTAATCATTCGGAGTATATTTATGCTTATGTTAAGATGTTTATATTAATAGTTTCTTACAAGATTTTTATGTTTGTAGAAGAGATTTAAAGATCACTATATGTAAACATAGTATTCGATAAATCTGTGATATAATTTTAAATCTTATGTACTTTCATATAGAAAGAACTTAATTTTGATGAAACGATTATGTAAAAGAAAAAGCGGTGGAAAAATGATTTTGTAATGTAAATTACTTACGTTTCATTTGGAAAAGTATCCAATAGCTTTCAAATTTGATTAAATGAATTATAGCAATTGTAAGGTAATTCATACCTGTCGTAATATTTAATCGAGGCGATTAATTGTCAGGATCGCCGAATTGTAAGGTTTTAATAAAAGAAAAAGTAGTTAAGTACCTACTGTCGAACGATTCGGACGTATTTTATTTGTCTCTTCCATAGTCCTTATAATAATGTAAGTTTTTTTCGGCTGAAATTGTAGATAAGTGTACAGACTAATATTTAAAAATAAAAAAAAATCGAAAATGTCTTTCTTCATTGTGAATTATAGCAAAGTCAAAATGTGGGGCATCTATACGTGAGTTACCCTACAAACGAAACCGTTTTTTGGAATTTTCTCAAAAACGGTAAGTCGTACTGAAAAATCTATTAAGCTAAAATGTGTTTAGAATAGGATTTTACATAACTTATCCATACACCAAAATTCAGTCGGATCATTGCTTTTCCCATACAAATGAAATACTTTTTTCCTGTTTTCTCGAGAACTGTGCATGATATCGAAAAATTTATAAAGATGAAATGTGCTTAGAATATGATTCTACATAACCGCTCCATACATCAAAATACAGTTGAACCACTCCTTCCCCCCTCTCCCATATAAATTGAATACGTTTTTTGTATGTCGGCTGGTCTTTTTTTCAATTTTTTAAGTTTTGGCGAATCCTTTCGAGTAAAATTTTTTTAAACGCGGTACAATTTAGTACAATTTTTGTACAATTTTAGTACGATTTCAGTAAAATTTTAGTACAATTTTTTCCTGTAAATTTTATTTCGAGTTTCCGTACTTTGCAAACCAAGTTCACATAAGTGACAGGGTTAGATTCTGGAACAGTCAAGACTCTTTTTGCCACCGCCGTGCCAAGGAAGTGGGGATGGCGAAAGAGAGTCCCGCCGCGTGCACCGCCCTGTGGAGCCATTAGCCGGATGTAAATTATAGATTAGTATAAAAAATTCAACCCGGTAACTTCCAAGATGATCCAAATTTCTTTTCATGATGTGATAAATTTACTCTAAAGCCCTATCACACCTAAGGAAAATTAATTTTTTTTGTAATTTCAAACAGTAATTTTAAAACTGTTGGAACTTTTTTGTAACATTTCACAAATAAAGTAGGGGCGTGATGTTTAAAATTCAGGTTAATTGCACAACATTTCTAGATATTGCCCCCTTCTCTCATTAGAAAGTTTTATGGACATCTTAGAAATGATATATCAGGACGTGCTCTGGTCATGCCACTCGAATGAGTAAAAGTAATCCGGCTGGGAAGGTGTTCTGCGTTAAGTTATTAACAACAAGGCGACGAGGAAGATCCAACCTCAGATGGCAAGACGGCGTTGACCAGGACGCGAAGAGACTTGGGATGCAAAACTGCAGGACATTGGCACGTGACCGGCACCTCTAAGCGACAGGCCAAGACCGGAAACCGGTTGTAGCGGCGAAAGAGAGAGAGGGAGAGAGAGAGGGAGAGAGAGAGAGAGAGAGAGAGAGAGAGAGAGAGGGAGAGAGAGAGGGAGAGAGAGAGGGAGAGAGAGAGGGAGAGAGAGAGGGAGAGAGAGAGGGAGAGAGAGAGGGAGAGAGAGAGGGAGAGAGAGAGAGAAATGATACTAAAGCATTTCACAATCCTTTCAATCAAACGTCGGCCAAATGACCAAATTTTTATGTCAAAACCGAAAAATCGGAGTAAATTGCAACAAGAATTCCAGGCTTTTTTCCATTTAATAAATTGCAAAATAAATAATTGCGATTTAAATCACACGTGTAAGAACTTAAATATTGTGTGAATTTCATTAATGATTGGCAATTTTTTAACCAAGATAGAACGTAATTTAAATAAAAAGCTTTCTGACTTTTTTTAACTATTTTCCCCTTACAACAAGGTAGTGCTTTTTTGAAAAATCTACCTAAAATTGTTTTATTAAGAACGTTTGAATCCTTCCGCATTTCTAAAATTTTTTTCTGAAATTCTAAGTAACTTTTTTCACCGCTCCTTTTCACTTTAGCCGCGAACGTTTTTGAAATTTCGTATTGGTTGGTGTCCGTAATCAGAATGTTCTATCAATTAATCGCCTCCACTAATTGCGATATATAAATTAACGCCATCGATATTAATGGCCCCATAATCGTGCTTTATTTCCAGTTCGTTTTCAGCATTTTATGTTCCCTTTTTTTCTGCTGAGGTACCTTTTTGGCGGCAAATACAAATAGGATTCAAATGTTGGATATGAACGAAAATGCCGCGGTAATTTTTCTTAATCAACGTGTAGGCGGGGGCGGATTGTTGGATCATTCTGAATGACCTTTGGGTTAATTGTTACCATTTTCATTAAACGCTATATGCTTTCCGGATCATTTTTAATCACATCAAATATCTATGAACCTGAAGGGTCAACGACTTTGGCGTTTGGTTTTTCGACGGAATGACGTTATTGGATCTTAAATTAATAGGGCAGGTTCAGGTGGATGGGGCAAACCATCCCCCGATTCAGGACGTAGTGTTCATTGATTTTTTTTCTATCAAATTTTTCACATGGTGGCATTGGCGTCTGCAGGAATTTTTTCAGGTGGTGAGGTGGGGAGGCAAATTATTTTATGGCTAAGGCAGCCGCAGAAATTTTCCCAGGGGGTGGGGAGGCGGAAATTATTTTTTTCCAGAGAGTGGGGTGGGGAGGCAAACGTTTTTTTTATTGGTAAGTCGGCCGCAGGAATTTTTGCAAGGGGTGGGGTGGGAAAGAAAAAGTTATTTTATGGATAGGGCGGCCATACTTTTTTTTGGCAATTTGGGACAAAATGAACAACAATTTAAGATACAAAATAAAATTGCATTTAGATTAAAACTAGGGGGAAATCATAAATATGCGCCGCAAGAGAATTTTTTTAAACCGAATGCGGCACAGATATTTTAACAAAGCAATACGCAGTCCTAAGCAAAACTTAACTTAAATTTCCGCGCTTTGAACTAGTCAGAAGGAACATTTTATATAAAATATAGAAAAAAAAGCGCCACAGGCCACATTTTTTTGGGATAAATCATCTTTAGTGGAGAATTGTTGAAAAAATGTGCCACAGGCGAAAAAAATGTACTTTGGAGCAAACTCCAGCCGAAATCGAGTATGTTTTGCATATTTAGTAATCTTTTTTTCCAGTTTTTGAAAAACTATCGCAATAATTTGAAAAATCCGGGACAAAAGTTTATTTTCCCGCATGCCGGGACAATAATGCTAAATCCGGAGCTGTGGATTTTTTTAAAATAAACATTTTATCTGTCGGCATATAGAGTATTTGACGATTGGCTCCTGGTAATTGTACCTTTTCTTATGTTTTTTCCTCAAAATCTAAGATGCGCCATGGCCCCCCTCTTACCCTTACATGCGGGCGCTCATGCCTGGTGAAGCAATGGTGGATCACACTAAGGATTTTTTGAAAGTGAGGCCAAATTTGAATCTGCTTTCACACCTCTAACTTCAAACACACATATATGCACTCCTCCACCACCCCCAAAATTTCACCTGTCACACCGAATTTATCTAACCGGAGTCAAAGTCTGTAACATCATCGTAGACGTCCCAAAACGTCATTTCTATTGAGTGAAACTGTGAATTTTTGATTAAAATTGAAATTTATTCATCGAAAATTTATGAACGATATACAAGAAAAGGCAAAATATGAACCGAAGTTGATTTTTTTCGAAGGGTGTTTGTGGAGGATTGACGATTTTGACGACTGCCAAAAGAGCCCAAAGTTCATTTGCTTACTTTGAAATTTCTTTTTTTTTTACTAAGTTGTCGGGAAGAAATTTTCGGAGGCTTCATCAAAACCTCCTTCAGAGAAACTGAGGCGAACAAAGGCAAAAAACGTTGATTTCCTCAGGCTTCAACATGTTTCATAATTTTCTCCGAGTTACCAAGAAAAAAAAGGAAAATCCACACCCACAATAACCCAGCCAGCCAGCTATGTTTACCAGAAAAAAGGGAATACTTTCCTTAAAAATAGAAATCTAATTCTTCGCCGTTTACAATATTTTCCGTCTTGTAGTTTTCATTTTAATGGGGCTGAATGATATTTAAAATTAGACTCGTGCGTACGTACGATCGCTGGAGAACCGAATTTCTGTTTCAAAAACAAGTCTTATCAACGAGCGTATAAAATTGGCGGTTTTATCGTAGTTTTGTTGTGGCGGTGTGTTTCTTTGAAATTTTGTTATATTTTTAGGAATGTGTTTTGTTGATTTTAAAAATACGACCCCCATTATGTTAATGAATTTTCCCATCGCTTTTAATTTTATGGCTTCAAATTATGGTATTGTAATCCATGTGACGGAAATTAAACTAAAAACTGAGTTGTGATTTTATTTTTAATCGATTTGTGATTTTAACAGTGGTTATTGTAAATTTTACAAATACTGTTCTTTTTGCCCTGAATTTACAGAGAATTTTGTACTTGCACTTAACAGATAAAAGTTCTTTTCAGCTCTTAAAAGGTTAATCTTAGTTGTGAACCGCTGGTTAAAGGTGGCAAAACCGTGCAAATGCTGCAAATTCACTTGTGGTTGAAAAACAAAGCTTGAGGGCAGTGACGTAACTAGGAATCGAGAGTTTCGTCGGCGAAAATCTCATTGCCCCTCCTCGGAAATCTCATTGCCCCCTCCACTGATCACGAAACCGATTTTGTTCGCAATGATAATAGAAACCATAGTTACGGTGCTCCTGCTCAGATGATGCGATTTCACTTTTTTTCTACGAGTAAATGTACACCAAATATTCCCAATAAAATGCTCCGCAGACAAATTTTTTCTTGATTTCTTTGAAAATCACGTATATTTTTATAATAAGGAGGCATGATCATGTGAAAACGTGGCTGTATCTTGCGTCCCACTTTCTGTTTCCCAAAAAAAAAGTAATAAAATGTAATTTTTGTGTGCCTGGAAATTTCGGAAGATTGATCGAGGATATCGTTCCTCGATTCTTTTTTAACTTGTTCAACTAATGATGGAGGGTTGGATTTTCGTCCAACCTCTTTCAAACGCGCCAGGTCCTAACACATGGATCAATAAGTCCCGAGACTAACAATGAAAACAACATTTTTTTTGCCAAATTTTTTTTATTCATCAATATAATCACCTTTTAGGGTGATACAATCGTTCCAACGCTTTTCCAATTTTTCAATACCATGTTTATAAAAAAAATTATCTTTCGCTTCAAAATAAGCTTCAGTTTCAGCGATGACCTCCTCATTTGAGCCAAATCTTTTTCCCTGGAGCATTTTTTTAAGATCAGCAAAGAGCCAGTAGTCACTGGGGGCTAAATCTGGCGAGTATGGGGGGTGGGGAAGCAGATGAAAGCCCAATTCGTTCAATTTTGCCATTGTTTTCATCGACTTGTGGCAGGGTGCATTGTCTTGGTGAAAAAGGATTTTTTTTCTCTGCATGTGCGGTCGTTTTTTTGCGATTTCCTCCTTCAAACGCACCAGCAAGTCAATATAATAATCACTGTTGATCGATTTACCTTTTTCGAGGTAGTCAATGAAAATCACGCCATGCGTATCCCAAAAAACTGACGCCATGACTTTGCCAGCTGACTGCTGCGTTTTCGGACGCTTCGGACGGCTTTCGCCAGCTGTGCGCCACTCAGATGACTGCCGCTTCGACTCTGGAGTGTAGTGATGTATCCATGTTTCGTCCATGGACACGTAACGACGCAAGAAATCTTTTTTATTGCGAGTAAATAGCGATAAACAGCTTTCTGAATCATCGACTCGTTGCTGTTTTTGTTCCATCGAAAGCAATCGCGGCACCCACTTGGAAAAACCTTTTTCATGCTCAATTTTTCATGAAGGATAGTAAATGCACTTCCATATGATATCTGTGTTATCTCAGCAATCTCACGGAGCTTCACTTTACGATCTTTCATTATAATTTTTGTCACTTCACTCACATTTTCCGGTGTAACGGCTTCCACAGGTCTACCCGAGCGTTCCGCGTCATTTGTGTCGGTACGACCACGTTTAAACTCGGCAAACCACCGACAAATCGTTGCTTTTGATGGACAAGAGTCCGGGTAACATTTTTCAATCCATTGTTTCGCTTGCACGGTGTTTTTACCCATTAAAAAACAATGTTTTATCAGAACACGAAACTCGGTTTTTTCCATTTTTTAAACAAACTACAAAACGACTTTACTCCAACCTCGATAACTCAGCTGTTTCTGGTCCGATCGACTTAAAATTTTGACACGTTTCAAGCAAAGGTTAGTACTCTAGAAAGACGTGGTTACTGGTTTACTACGAGCGTCATCTCTGGGTTAGTCTCGGGACTTATTGATCCATGTGTTATAAATCTAGCACTTTTGATAGCCAGAAAAAACCACTATGAAAGAACCGTTAGTTTGGAAAAAAAAATTGCTGAAATCAATTTTCTTCACACTGTAATAAGAATATCTCGAGAACGGATGAATATGAAAATTGACGATCAAAAACAAATAGTGAGAACTATTATCTAAGGTACCGGTCCACATGAGGGTAAATGTCGGCAAGAACCTCTCGAAATTTCTCGATAGTAGTTACTCGCAAATGGACACGTCTCTGAGAGTCGCTCGCAGAAACTCGCAAAAACTCGCGAGCTAGTTTCTGCGAGCTGTCAAAAGTGAATCTACTCTCTAGTCGACACGCACCCACTGAACTCTCGAAGAGTTGCTCGCCAGATACGAACGGCGTTTGAATTTCGCTAGTGGCTCTGGAGAACTCGCCAAAGCAAGATGTCAAAAAAATCAAGATATTGGTCACCGGAGGAGCTTAAAAAGGTAATCGAACTGTATGAACTAAACGAAATTCTGTGGAATCTTCAATGTAACGAATACCGTTCTCTCATTTTTACAGTTTTTTAAATAACGGTAAATCTCGATAACGGTTCGAGTTATGGAGTTCTTGTGAAAAGCAAAAAGATGACACAAATTAATATCTTCAATTTCTTACATATAAAATACTATCGGAAAACGCTTAGTTTCGTCACGGCGCCACGGGCATTTTTTAATTTTTTTTAAACATGCAGTTTTTTTTTAATTTCATATTTTTCTTAAACTGCGCCGCAGGTAGAAATGCACAAGTCTAATAGCCGTATCGCACTAACGATTAGTTTTGCGATTGAGGCCACGATTAGCCTTTTCGGCCAATGAGAGCACAGCTGGTAACGATTGCGGCTACGATTGCGGCTACGATAGCCAGTTTAGACGTGAGCCCAATTGGTCGAAAAGGCCAATCGTAGCCTCAATCGCAAAAGTAATCGTTAGTGTGATACGGCTATAAGGGCCCTCTATTCTCTCTAGGACCGCCTTTCCGTTTCCCCTCTCCCTTCATTGCGGGCATAAGGCCACTCATTTTGGTTTTTTTTCTCCAGATTTTAAAGAGATCTACTATTAATGACACCTCGCTCAGTTTGCAAGTAGTGTAAATTCAAGTTCACAAAAGTGCAAAATAAGGGATCGTTTACATCTGACATTTTATTCCGCGATACTAAATTTATGTTGTACAACTACGACACAAAAGGTTTTATAGCAATTTTCTTATCCGATAACCACAACTGCAGTTTTACCTGGATTGCGAATCACAGTTTGGGCAATCCAAGTAGTCTCAGTTCATAAAAAAATATTTGTTAAAGTGACATTGCACTAGTGCTGTTGGAGGTAATTTCGACGGGTGGCAATTCACTACCTCCCAAAGTGAGGGGGCGACACAAAAGACAAAGGGGATTCGGCTGACTGTGTTGTTTCTCGTTCACACCCACTAGAGACGTATCGCTTCTCCTTTGCACTCACGTTGCTAAATGGACTTAAAATTACTTAGATTGTCTATTGATTTGAAACTGCAACATTTGTAAGGTTTTATTGCAACCCATCAACAGCACAGGCCGTGATAGCAATGTAGACCAATGATGTTGTTAACACCATTCAGTAGCTATCACTAGGGCCGTAAATAGACAGGTGCAATTGTACACGGCCCAGAGAAAAGATGGTGGAGCAGAAATCCCTCATAAATACCATCATACACAATACAAATAATGAATATTTTTGCCAAATAGTATAAAAAAATCGTGAAATTTTTTTCCCAACGAGAAGAGAATTTTTCGCGAAATAAAGGCAAAAGTTTTCCAATTGAGGAGAATTGCTTTTTCCAGGGCCAAGGAAAATTGCAACAGATTTATTTCGTGGAAAAGACAACATGGTGACAAAATTGATATTATCCGATGCTCACTTGACATGAAAGTTTGGAGAAATTCATTTCACACACGCCCCTACTTTTTACAGAACTTTCGCTAACATTAACAGTAAGTTCCAAAATATCCAATTAAAGTTGGGCGCAGACAACCGCAAAACGCCCTAACAATTTTATTAGACTCGTAAAAACGCTTTTTATAGCCTTGATTAATTGTATTTATGGCATTTTTGAATCCACATCCACAATTGGCCCATAATATATGTTGGACAAACGGACGGACGGACATACTATCCCCATCCATCCATCGTCATTAGTTCACCGTTGAATGTCAAACATGGGATGAACCCTAAAAAAACCTTAAATAGTGGGGAAAACCCACCAGACAAACATACCTGCCCTTCATTTACATTGTGAGGGTCCCACGTACGCCACGTAATGAATTATAAACTTTCTAAACTCACCCCGTGGCGACCCTGACGTCATCCCCTGGCAAACAACCCGAAGGAAAACAAACGAGCAACATTTCCTGGCCACTTAATCATTCCTGTTTGCCTCTTTCTAATTTTAGTTTAAAGAAGACGGAAAAAAGCGCCACAGAACTACAATTTCCTCTTAAAGTCATTTCGGCGGCGATAAGGGAATCAACCACAATGAAATTATCACCGAACAAATAGCATAAAAAAAATAACAAATTGTGGTGGGTCGCGATAAGATTGTGTACTTTTAACGAAATTTCACTTACTCCAGGCGTACAGTCAACACAGGAACGCAGCTAAAATAAATAAAATTCAAGAAACGCGACGAATTTATGTATTTTGTGCACACTTTCTTAACCCTACCCAGAAAGAATTCCGATATCTAATTTAGGTAAATGCGAATGGAAAATTGTTGCATCAAGGGCAAAAATTTGGATAGAGTTTTTGGGTAAACATGGGAAAAACGGATGAGTGATTTCTGAGAATAATTGTGGAATATTTCATGGATTGAGTGAGAAAATTCAACAAATATTTACAATTTGACGATTGATTCGCGGGGAACAAAAATCCGAAACCCGGTTCAAAATTCTTTTCCAAGATCAGCGTCTGACGAAATAAGAAAAAAAAATCTTTGACCAAACACAGAAAAATTCATCTAAAATCGGATCACAGGACCATGCAGGATTCGACGTTTTTGATGCCCCCAGGCTAACTTTTGAACCAATTGGGGTTTCACTTTCGTTGTACCTGCATTGGAAAGGTACACTGTAGAAAATGAATTTGAATTTAAACCGAAAAATGGGGTAAAAACGGGGTAAATTTGCAAAAACGTCGTAAAATTTCGAAAAAAATCAGAATTTAGCTCGCACACCATTTAAGTTGTAAACTCACCCAAAAAAACATTAATCTTACACTAGAAATAGGGTAATTTTAAACCTTGCGTAAAATTTCGATCAATATTCGTATTTTTACTCTCATTTTGGTGTAAAAACACGCTCACAGGGTATTTTTGCATTATTGAACGGACAATTTCATTATTTCACAATGCAGTTGACGGATATTCGCTCTGGCTTGATGGAGCTATGTTGCCTTAGCCTTATAATTCGCATAAGGTTTGTGGCATCGGAGTATAAATACTCGAATCGAGTTTTACTCTCCCAAAATCCTGTAAGCCTGCGTGGAAGCTGGCGAAGCAGGCTCTGATGCCGGTGAGCCAGCCGCTTCCATACAACAGGCTCATGATAGGTTTTCTGGGCAGACATGCCCGACCTGTTGGGGGAAAATTTGGATGTGAAAACATCCGCAAAAATAATATAATTATTATTTTTTGTTTTTGCAGACCGTATAAGCCGAGAAATTCTAATACCGTTTTCGGTGTAATTTTAAACAAAAAATGTCGTAAAATTACACCTTAAGACGCGGTTTTGCTACCAAATAGGAGGAAAATTACAACAAAAATGTGGTAATTTTAAACACCCATGGTAGTTATTACACTATTTTCGGTTTAATTTTAAACAAAAAATGTCGTAAAATTACACCAGTATTGTACTTTTACTTCTTATTTAGTTTAAATAAAAGTGGCTTTTGTACGCCACAAAATGAGTATAAATACATAGCTTTTAAGCCATTACGACTCGGTTTAATTTTACTACTATTATAGTAGGAAAATGGTTTCCTACTATTTTAGTGGTAAAATTACAATAAAATGTTCTAGAGTGCAGGTACAATGAATGTGAAACACAAAAGTTAGTCAAGGGGCATTTTCGTGCATCGTTCTTTCTTCAAAAGCCCGATCTAAAATTTTCTAAAACCTGGAGTGGCATCCCGTAACTTGATTCAAGCGTTTGTTTCGAGTTAGAAGAAAAAGTGGTATTTGCTATCTCGGTTTCTCTTTGTCATTTATTTCGGTCAAAACAGAGACAGCGAATACTTCTTGTTCTTCTAACTCGAAACAAACGCTTGAAACAAGTTACGGAATATCACTCCTGGTTAAAGATCCCTTCAGCGACGGATACGCTAGCAGGGAAGAGATAAAGCGAGCAACTGGGGAGGATTTTGGTATTTTTTGTTTAACACTTCACAACCAGAATTCATCCCACTTTCAAAATACTGCAAAAGTAGGATTCGCAGCTAATCAGTTGAAGTGAGCAGAAAATTTCCTCCCGTTTACCCCCTTAGCGGCAAAATTTCGAAAAAAAAAATCCCGCCTAAGTGAGTGGATGGATGGGACATACTGTGAAAATTCAAAATTTCAAGGCTGGGCGTTGATGAGTCAATCAGTCAGTCAGTCAATTAGTCAGTCAATCACTCAGTCAATCAGTCAAGTTAAACGATTTTATAGACAAAATTTTCTACATTTTTTCCTTTAACGGTTTTTACGTATCTGTAACGGTTCTCGAGATCAATATAATTTCTTACATATTTTTTCCCAAAACTAAATATTGCAGAGGAAAACTTTGTTGATCACAACTGATATTTTATATGTACTTTCACCCCTATTGTAAATTTTACTCAATTCTTAAAAATATCTTGTAGAGAATCGCCTTAAAACTCTTCAATTTCAATCCCGCTATCAACTTTAAGAACAGCATCTTTAATACCACTTTAGAATCCAGTATTCAACATTCATCCTCAACCCTTTACAAGTCGTCTAATCCCAACCACTTGTTTATTGTCTGCACTTGCAAAACACAACCACCAACACTTCACCACAAATGGTGATAATTTCGCACATTTACCCCGAGATCAGCAGCCAACATAGAGCCCTACTCCCTTTCTGACATATGCTTTCATCTCCAGAATTCCCATTTCCTTTCAAACCCATTTCAGAGCGAGGGAGGAAGGGGGGGGGGGGGGGGGGGTGGTTTCCTCCTTTTTAACCTTTAATCGCAGGTTCAAGTGCAATCACGAGGAGAATCATTCCAAGTCGCATTCCAGCCATTCAACAACGAGCTCCGCTTTTCCCGATAAAACAAAAGAATAGTGCCATGGGGGTGGGAGGAGCTGGCATTGAAACAAAAAAAAAGGGTTGCAATTATGTTACTTACTTAAGGATATTTTTTTAAACTGCTTTTGATGCCGCCGCTGCTGCTGTTAGTCCCTTTATTGCTGGTTCCTTCAACAACTGTCACTTTTGAGATTCCTTGCGGATGATGAATTTCGGCTTAAATTCAATCCGACAGAAGAGAAAGGGGCAGAATTTCTGCTACAGACTTAGAAGGCCAACAAATTCTGAAAATTTTAATACCAATCCAGGCCTTTCTATGCCTTGCATTTACAAAAAAAAACGAGGAAAAACAAAGCAAATCCCGGTGAACATAAAACGCGTCTCCCCAGAAAGAGAATTTGCAAAGCACTTCCTTTCAGTCGAGATGGAGGGATTTGTAGGGGATTAACTTGACGGACAACCATAAAAGATTTATTTGATTTTCTTCTACTTTTTTTTATTCATACATTTTTTATTTAATTTTTTTTTAACCTTTAATGGCGCACTTGATTGTGATTTAAAAATAATGCACGATGTCGAAAGATTTCAATGGAAAAACACCTGAAATTCGGTGAAATCTTCAATTTTTGACAGGTGTTTTTTTTTGCAATAAATTTTTATGATTTCCTTTTTCATAAAAACTGCACTCGTTGATGAAATTTCGTCGATTGTGGGGCCGGCGATTTGCAACCGCTTGTTGTGCGACCGTCAACCAAAAACACGAATTTTCACCACCGCTAAACGTACGTCAAATTTGACAATTAAACACGTAAACGAAATGCCAAATTTGACAATTAAACACGACTAGCTCACCACTACATGGGCGGGTAATTCGCTCGGGCGGCAATTATTATTGGCGCGGTTTTCAATTAACCCTGATTAGGCGAACGCGATGTGAATTATTTTACGATTTAAACTCGTATAACCAGCACGCGGGTTTACTTTTCGCGGGCGTGTGATATCGACTTAATCACCTTCGATCGATGAACGATGAATTCTTAATCAATTATATGATTTTTACTAATTAACAACAGCCCAAAAAGCAGAATCGTATTACGAAATTAGTTTTTCTTTTTTAATGCGACGATTTCAAAGATGATAACAGACGTTGGTCACGATGACGTCATTCACGCGATACGAACGCGACAAGACGCTGCGTAATCGTAATTTTTTTTAAAATTTTGTTTTTAAGGTTATGGTCTCGAAGCAATCCGTGCAGAAGTCGAATTAGGACTGAGGAGGACGTCGACTGTTCACACCGGCGAGAAGCTTACAAGGACGAAGCGAAACGCTGCGAATCGCGGCAGCCGAAATGCAACCCTTTGTAATGGCAGCAAAAAGGAGAGCGGCTCGTTACCGTTAGGAAACCTCTTCAGAGATAAGGACGATGTTTTACAAGAGATGCGCGCCAAGTGAACGCACCAATTGCCAACACATGGTATGACAGTTGCGTGTTTTCTTGGCGGCCCATGACAGTTGAGGCGTGATAAAAGCTCCACATAGCAGCATAGGCAGCGACACACTGATTGACTGGCAGCTGTTAACTGTTAAACATGTCGCATGACAGTAGCACGCCGAGAGAGAAATTTGCTTCGTTAAGTTTTTGGGGGTGGTTGGCAAAACATCAAACACCGCATGTTATCACGAAAAGCTTTCCAAATGTAGCGACATTCCTTGAGAGAAATTTGCCTGAAATTCAGCTTTGCTCTCAACTTAACGAAAGTCGCTGAGTGAGAATCACAACCATGAGAGAGGTCAAATGGATATTTTTGGGCGGTGAAGCTTTTTGAGAAATTTTTTGAGATGTTCGAAGAAGAATTAATTTGAAAGTAACGTGAGATTGAACATGCGTAAAAATACTTCTTGTATTCCACAAGTTTTTGGAATTCTCTCGTTAAAAGTGTTACCATCTGTTGATGGAGGTTTTCTTGACATGTAGGAGAAGTTAACTAACAATTTTTTTTAATTGTGAAACTTATCAATTAATTTTGGCATACCTTGGGAAATATTTAAGTAAATTACTAAAGTTTTGGTTAAAAAAATTAACAAGCAAAATAGTATATGAACCATCATGGAAAGAAAATCAGGGGGGCTGATCTGACTTAAGCCCAATTCAGACTTAAGCGGTCCCTACACGTTCAATCTGGCAGTCAATCATCGCATGCTGTGTCAGTATTTTGAACGTCTATGGTGATGCTGTCATGCAAAATTCCATGATTGACAGCATGCTGGCCAATATCAAAATCATTTTGATATTTTTCAAGGGAGCTTTTTGAATGACAGCATGCTTGAACGTGTATGGCGATGCTGTGAATCATTTCGTAATTTCAGTGTAATTTTTTGTAGTGAAAAGGTATCGCATATAAAAGACAACGTTTTTTGGGAATCTTTTTTCGTGTTATATAGACAAAGAAGTGAGTTGTGGATGACGAAAAGTGAAAAATATAAGGACAAAAATTGTTTAAATTCATATTTGAGGCATTAAAAGCTAGAGTGGACCAACCCACATGTCGAAATCGTGAATTTTTTTGTGTTTGAATCACTATGGCGAGTGAGTTTTTAGACAAAACTGTTTGGATGCACCAAAAAACGTTTCAACATTGAGTAATAAAGTCCACAGATTTTTTTTTTCCAAAAATTTTCAGTCAATAATAGTACAAAAGTGGAAAAGCTTCAAAAACTCAATTATGTGGGTTGGTCCATTCTAGCTTTTAACGCCTCATTTGTGCTGTCTGATGTCGGTTTGGCTGTTTCGAAATAAGTGATGCTTGCGTACATGATTGAGCGTCTAGTGCAAATAAGCTTTTTGCTGTGACAGCATCATTGACTGCAAGATTGAACGTGTAGGGGCCGCTTAAGAATTGCGATTACGATTGAAGCTTCTCGGCCAATGAGATCAAAGCATTCAACGATAGGAAAATGAAAGCTTTCATCTCATTGGTCGAAGAAGCTCAATCGTAATCGCAATCGTAATAGCAATCGTTAAGGCCAATTCAGACTAACAATTGCGATTACGATTGATCTTCCTCGACCAATGAGATGAAAGCTTTCAATTTCCTATCGTTGGAAGCTTTGATCTCATTGGTCGTGATGTTTCAATCATAATCGTAATTACAATCGTTAGTCTGAATTGGGCTTTAGACTATTTACTAAGCCACAAATGGTTCTTCATATTAATTTTCCTTTCCTCTGCTATAGAGGGAAGGTATTGTCTTCATGGCGGAGACCGATCCGAGAACGGGGACAGATAGAAACTTCTAATCAGTACGTACTCCGCAAAATATGAGGATGTCCGTGCATCTGTCTGTTTGTCTGCCTGTCGGTCTGTCTGGCTGTCGGTCTGTCCCTTTTGCGTATCTTAAAAAAGTCGAGGGCGCGTTGAGCTAGCGAGTTGAATTTTTTTGTAAATGAATTTTATGAAAATCAATTTTTGGAAAAGTAATTTTTACTATAACGAGTATGTTTCTTCAACGGTTCTCAACATATTTCAAAAACATTTAATTCTTTGATTTTTTTTTCTGAAAATTTCTCGGAAATAATATCGACGCCTCCGTGCAAAACTATCGTATCTTGACTTACGACATTCTTGAATGTCGCATTGTCGCATTGTCAACTAAAAAGCAAAATTTGATAACTGTTTTGAGATTCACAATTGCAGATCGAAAAATTTACGTTGAAAATCGGCAAAAAGTAACTAAAATGGCTCCCAATATGAACGTTTTATCGTACACCCATCCCTCGATTTACACGGTAGATACGTTCCATGAAAATCCGTGTAAATTGAAACCGTGTAAAACAAGACGCAGAATGCATATGAAAAAGGGCGATTGGTTGAACTTACTTTTAGACCGTGTACATACAAAAACTTCAGAATTTTGACAGCTCAAAACAAAACCTCCACAGCTAAGGTGTAAATTTTTGATGTTGTCATTTTGAAATTTTTTGGAAATTAAGAACTTTTTTTTATTAATTTTTCATCTAAAAAACGAATTAAAGAGAATCATACGAAATGTATCATAACATAAAACATCCGATTAAATACAAAAGCAATTTATTTTTTTGTTCTTTTTAAGTAAAAAATAATAATAATAATCCTGTAAATATGTCTAAACTCTTTAATATTTTCTCTATAGTGGAACTTGGCAATGCTGGCAATGCTGTACCAAAGTAAAGTACTTTAGAATTCAAAATCTTTCTTACGTAGATTCATGCCTTTGTAGATTTAAACAGGACCAACTGTTAACGTCACTGCTTTGTATTTATTGTTCATTAATCTAACATCTTAACCACCCTCCAACTTTCTCAAAACCTAAGAAAAGTTTACCGACAACAAAAAATAAAAGCTCTTCACCTTTAATCAGCTGTTCCACTGAAACGAAAGCTCTCATGCCACTAACACATTTTCAGTGCTACTCACATAACATCAAAAATCCTTTTCCTTTGTTAAAACTCATTCATGAGTTTCGCTAAACCGAAACTCGTTCGTGTGTATTTGAGAAAATTTTGTCAGTTTCCTGAAACTTTCGTTTTTGTGGAAAAGTTAGGATGTAAGGACAAAAAAGGTGCTAACAGCTTTTTGTTGAATCTGTAGTGGTTTTTAGTACTCTGGATTTGTTATCACTTTTTTAACACACAAGAAGATCGTAGTGGCAAAAGTTTGCTCCTTTTTTTGTCAGGTTGTGATGTTTGTGTGTGTGAGTCACCAATAAAGTGACTAAATAAAACTAAAGTGAGAACCGTTTTCGAAATAAGACGATTCGGGAATTTTTTTTTATTTCGAACTTTTTGTTCAAAAAATCCACCTTGTTCTCAGTTTTTTTTTTAAATTATTTGTTATATTAAAACTTTTAAAGCCCTTGATCCAGGAAATACGTACTTAAATTAATCGATTAAAATATTTTCCGTTCAAATATGTGATAATGATCAAGAAATTTGAAAATTTCAACGCACAAGAGATTCACCACTATGGCCACGCTCTAGTTTTAAGGCGCGTTTTTTTAATGATCTTGAGCTATATAGAGCAACATTTTTCATACAAACTGCAACAGCTGGTGCAGCTGTCTGTATGGAACACGTTGTTCTATATAGCTCAAGGACAATTAAAAAAACACGCCTATAAACACTGCAGTCACCAGGGATGAAACTTGAGGATGGGTAAAAGAAGGCAGATTTTCCCAAAAAGGGTAGTAGATTGCGATAATGTTGAAATAGATTTTTTTTTTTTAAAACTATTATGCAGCCAAAATGCGCTTTGATTTTTTTATACTCTATACGAAATATCATATAGAAGTATATTAGATTTACAGCCCTATTCTGGCATTATGACTGGTCACAAGTCACAACTCGTTAGAGACGATCGGCTTGTTACTTTCTTTGTGACTGACCGAGTATTCCATATTCTTGGCGTTGGGTCACAAGAAACGTAACAAATAATTCACCTCAGTATAATTCCAGAATGGTGAATAAATTTGACAGCCGCTTTGTGATTATTTAGTTTAGTTCAGTTTTTGGTTTTGTTAGTTTTTAAAGTAATTTTAATATTTGTAAATCTGTGAAAATGGTGGAGAAAGTGCGTGTGTGCCGTGCGTGTTCAATTATAAAAAACCTGAACATTTTCAATAAAAATTTTATTATTTCGCAAAAAAGTCTTCTTTGTTTGTCAATTGACTAGAAATCGTCTCCGTTGTACTCTGGAAATATCACATTCAATTAAATAGTGCAGGAAATAGTTTCTTTTTGCCTTGTTTTTATCTTGTAACCTGCTTGTGAGTCGGTCACAGTTTTGACAGTAGCTGAGATCAGTCGAAATTGTGACTGAACGCTGAGAATACCAAAAAGTCACAACTTGTGATTCACCTCGCTCTTGTGATCGAGTTGTGACTAGTGACCTTTGCCAGAATAAGGCTGTTAGGATACCGTTTGTAACGCATCGAACCAATCGTCGGACACAAAAATGAACTACACCAGGGTGTTAAGGTGCCGCTCCACATGAGAGTAAATGCCGGCGAGAACCTCTCGATAGCAGCTACTCGCAAATACACACGTCTCTGAGAGTCGCTCGCAGAAACTCGCAAAAACTCGCAAGCTAGTTTCTGCGAGCTGTCAAAAGTGATTCTACTCTCTAGTCGATACGCACCCACTGAATTCTCGGGGAATTGCTCGCCAGATACGAACGGCGTTTGAATTTCGCTAGTAGCTCTCGACAACTCGCCAAAACAAGATGTCAAAAAAATCAAGACATTGGTCTTGCAAAGAGAAAAATTGCCGAAATTAACTCTCAAATGGACAACCTCCTGCGAGTAACTCTCGAGAGTTTTTGAGAGTTACGCGGCACCTTTAGGGATGGAAAAAAAATTTCATTTCCACATGTCCGCTGTCTGTCTGTCCGTCTGTTCGTCCGTGACTAACATAATTTTAAAAAGCATTGAGCTAGAGACATCAAATTTTGTGCAATTGCGTTTCTCGTAAATGGCTAGGCTAAATTCTTGAATAGGCAAAATTGGACCATTCCTTCCCCTCTCCGTCATACAAACGAAGCAGTATTTTGCAATTTTCTCGAAAACGGTAAGTCATGTTGAAAAATTTATTTATGTCAAATGTGCTTAGAATGGGATTCTACATAACTCATCTATACACCAAAATCCAATAGCACCACTCCTTCCCGCCTCCCCCATACACATTGAATACTTTTTTCTATTTTCTCGAAAACGGTGAGTCGTATTGAAAAATTTATAAAGGTAAAATTTGTTTACAATGAGGGTATTCACAATCCTCTTCGGTATTCGGTATTTTCGGTAATATTGAGGGAATTCACAGTCCTCTTTTAAAATGCGGGTAAATTTACCGCTCGGTAATTCAGTCAAATTTAACAGATTTTTACCGAGACGGTAATTTGGTTCATGTAAAAATGAATTACCGGATTCGGTAATTGTATACATGCCTCGAGTCGTGTTTTTCAGCCTCGGTATTCGGTATCAAGAATCAACCGCGAGTGGCGCTAGTAATGTTTTTAGTTGTCAAATTTTTTCGCTGGTTATCTCATCGGACTGCAATTTTTTTTAATTTTGATAGCCGTTGCCACAATAGAAATTCAAAAGAATACATCAAACATGGATTTAAAGGTATGTGATATATTTTACAATCAAATTCGCAGTTCATGATTTGGTCACGTATCAAATAAAAGCGGTGTTCTCAAATCTGTGCTGTGGGATGTTCACAGCAGAATATTTTCAGTCTTTTAATTTTACCGAAAATACCGAATACCGAATACCGAAGAGGATTGTGAATACCCTCAATATGATTTTACATCACCGTATCATACATCAAAATCCAATTGACCCACTATATTCCCACCTCTCCTATACAAATGGTTTAATAAACATTTTTTAGAATATTTCATATAGAGTCATCATTCTTAATAAAAATAAAAACAGTTCAGGTTAGAGACCTCATTATAAAAACCGCATCGAAGTTTTAACCAACGAAAGAACTTGACATTATTTCACACGTCGCATTCATTTAAAGTCGTTTAGTGATTTTTTAGGTTATGATTTGCAGGCAGTGCGATATGTCGCTTAAGATTACTGAGTATAACGCTTAAAGTCTTTGCGGCTTGTTTTAAGCGAATGAAATTTTCGAAGGGCAAATTGAGTTTGAGTTTTCATATATTTTGTTAATCTTTAGTTCTCTGCGATTTGTTTATAGTTTGTTATTGGTTAACACTTGTGGTTAAAAAGTGTCGAAAAAATTATTGGAAAATTTATATCTTGCGTGGTTAACTTTTAAATTTTATATTGGAAGGTGGTTTTGAAGAAATTTCTTTATTTGCAAATTTTATTTTTATCCATTATTTATTTTACAGTTCCAGGTAGTGCAAAAAAAAAGGTCTTCATAAGAATAATAAATTTTCTTCTACATCCCACTTCTGAAACAAATTAATATAGAAATAAGTATTTTTCCCCGTAAAAGTCTGACCTTAATTCTAACGATTTCTATGGCCAAATGATAAAGAAAATTATAAACCATCTAAATAATGCATTCGATAACAACTGCAATAAAAACACAACAAGAAAATGAAGACATTTCATTAATTGAATGGAAAAATAAGTAAGGAATATAAAAATTCACTTAACCTTAATTCCGAAATGATAAAAAAAAATGTCTTTGACATCTAATGGAAGTCTATTGTCATAACAGAACTTTCATTTGCTCCAAACACAAATTTACAATTAAAATCGCTGTTTGTCACCTGGAATAAGCACCTTCAACACCTGAGATAATTTCTCCGTGACGCGCTTTCTTTTCATTTTAGCCACTAAACATTTACCTCCACTATCTTTACAAGTATTTCTGCTGTATTTTTTTATTTCTTGAAAGTATCAAGCAGTTAATTGTCGTAAGAAGTTTTTCCTAAAGGCTGGGATTTTAAATACGCATAATATTTTATCGAGCAGGCAACGATTTTTGCTCACATTTTTTTTTTTGTTTTGGCAGAAAAGATTTTTCGCTACACGGAGAAAAAAATTATGGTTGAATATCATTGGGAGCACTATAAGAATTATTGGGGGAATCAAAATATAATCAGACGAATCAAAATGTTATCAGACGATGACTTCCAATTAGTATTATGTTTAGTTTTCCAATCATAATTATGTTCCCCGACGAGGGAAATTTTGGAAAATTATAATGTAATTGGGAGGACAATAATATCTAAACACATTTTGATTGGGAGGAATAAAAATATGTTTGCATGTCAACACATTGTTTTAAATTCCGCGTCTCAACATAATTATGATTGACGAACACAATAAGTGGGGAAATCTTGAAGCGGCCAAATTAAAAATATGATGCCTCTGATTATATCTGTTTAAAATTAAACATATTATGTTCAAATTCTTCTCTTCGCATATAATTCGCATGAGATTTGTAGCATGGTCGTATAAATACTCAAGTCAAGCTGAAAAATATTAAGTCCTGTTAGAAAAAGGCTACAACACATGCTTGACCAAAGGTCAATGGATGGAGTTTTACGGATGTGAAAACATCCAGGTATATTATAAAATTGCTTTCCACGAATTATAATTATGATTGATATAAGCAATATTTGCTTATATTCATCATAATTGTATTTATAAACCAACCATATTATGTTCGCCCCAAACATATTATGATTGGACAAACGGCAAAAAAATTTGGGAATCCAAACATATTTTGGTTGCCCCAAACATAATATGGTTGGTGAATTTGAAAACATTGTTGTACAACCAAACATATTGTAATCAAAATATCATGATTTCTCCTGTCAGTTTTAAGCATAATGTGGTTGGAACCACAGTGTCGGCAAACATAATTGTAATGGCAAAAATTTCCTCTAGGGGAAATTTCAGCCAAACATAATTGTAATAAGAATCCCCCAAACATAATTATGCTGGCTGCATTTTATGATTGGGGGAATCATAATTTTTTTCTCCGTGTAGAGAAAGGTAGAAAATTGTCACAGTTAGATGGGCGATCTAGAAAGATTATTTTTTTTTTTTTTATTTTTCTTAAACTGTCTTTCCGCTTGAAAAGATTTTGAGTTATTGAAGAAAGTTCAGCTGGCGATTGTTGTTTAACTGGGAAAGAAAATTTAGATAGATCTAGAAAAAAAAATTGAGACTTTTCAAAAAAAAAAATAAGGAAAATTTGACAAAAACATTAGAAAAGCTACAATTGTCAGGGGCCAATTTTTAGGGGCCAATCGTCAAATACTGTATGGGGGGAGAGAGGATCTATATGATGACAGAAAAAATGTTTATAGACAAAATATAAAATCCATTTGTATAGGAGAGGGCGAAAAGGAGTGATCCAACTGAATTTTGATGTACAGAAAAGTTATGTAAAATCATATTCTAAACACATTTGGCCGACATAAATTTTTCGATACGATGCACATTTTTCGAGAAAACAGGGAAAAAGTATTCCATTTGTATGTGAAAGGGGGAAGCAGTGGTTCGATGGGATTTTGATGTATGGAATGGTTATGTAAAATCCTATTCTAAACATATTTTAACTTTATAAATTTTTCAATATGACTCACAGTTTTCGAGAAAATCGTAAAAAACTGTTTCATTTGTATGGTGGAGGGGGGAAGGAATGGTCAAATTTTACCCGTTCAAGAACTTAGCCCTGCCATTCAGGAGAAACGTTACTATACAAAAGTCTATAGCTCAATCCTTTTGAAAGATATGGTATTCACGGACGCATGGACAGACGGACGGTCAGACAGACGGACGGTCAGACAGATGGACGGTCAGACAGACGGACGGTCAGACAGATGGACGGTCAGACAGACGGACGGTCAGACAGACGGACGGTCAGACAGACGGACGGTCAGACAGACGGACGGTCAGACAGACGGACGGTCAGACAGACGGACATGATATACCGTTATTTAAAAAAAAACTCCGAAACTACGCGTTTGTCAGTAGTTTGACAAAAGTCGGAGACAATAAAAGAACGGTGTACCTCAAGCCGTTATCGAGATATACCGTTATTTTAAAAAAAAAACGCTTTTTTTTGCGATTATCTCGAAAAATAACGGGTTCTTGTTGGTTCAATATATGAAATGAATTGAAGAGAATAATGTTTGCTACAATTTTGTCTTTTACCGTTATCCGATATCTTGTACCGTTATCGGGATATTATCATTAAAATTTAAAAAAATAGATTTTTGCGAATTGTGTGCAAACCACCTATTTTTCAAAAAAAAAAAAACATTTCATAGAAGAATTGAAGACATTAAAATTCTACACATCTTTGTCTCTTAACGAAATCGATATCTTTTACCGTTATCGAGATATTTCAGGATTTGTAAAATTAAAATTCATGTTTTTATATCAACTAAATTTTTTTTCCGTTCTAGTAACTCGTAAGTGAACTCGTAAAGTGCGCAAGAACGTGGATTTTGTATAAGAAAGTCATGTGCTGTTCACATTATATATTTTTAGTTTCACATTCAAAGCCCTAAAATTTAGGGTACCACCCAAAAAAATTAAAATAAAAATCCACCCAAAAAAATAAAAATCTACCCAAAAAAAATAAAAAACCAGCCACAGAAAATAAAAATAAAAAAACCACCCAAAATAAAACAAAAAAAAACCACCCAAAATAAAACAAAAAAAACCACCGAAAATAAAACAAAAAAAAACCACCCAAAATAAAACAAAAAAAACCACCCAAAAAAAAGAAAAAGAAAAAAACCACCAAAAAAAATAAAAAACCACCCAAAAAAATAAAAAACCACGCAAAATAAATGAAAAATCACAAAAAAAAAATAAAAAACCAACAAAAAAAATTTAAAAAAATCTCTAGATCTCCAACTAAATATGTTACCATCTATACTAATTATATAAAGAGGTAAAGTTTGTTTGTTTGTTTGTTTGTTTGTGCAGGGTAATCTCTGGAACCACTGATCCGATTCTGAAAATTCTTTCACTGATAGAAAGCTACACTATTCCCGAGTGTTATAGGCTACTTTTTATTGACCTCCCCCTCTCCTTTGGTACCCCTTCCCTGATAACTTTCGAACCGTTCAACCGATTGGGGTGCGGCTTTCATTAATATAGAAGTCATTCCTCAAGGAAATTTTTCGCCCACTAATATCTACCCTCCCTCCTCTCAGTAAACCCCCTCGCCTGCTATCTTCTACAACAATGAGAGATTCGGATTCGGTTTTCTCCTTTAGGAAGGTCAGCCCTTAGGGAGATTTTTCGCCCACTAATATCTACCCTCCCTCCTCTCAGTAAACCCCCTCGCCTGCTATCTTCTACAACAATGAGAGATTCGGATTCGGTTTTCTCCTTTAGGAAGGTCAGCCCTTAGGGAGATTTTTCGCCCACTAATATCTACTCTCCCTCCTCTCAGTAAACCCCCTCGCCTGCTATCTTCTACAACAATGAGAGATTCGGATTCGGTTTTCTCCTTTAGGAAGGTCAGCCCTTAGGGAGATTTTTCGCCCGCTAATATCTACCCCACCAGGGTAAGGGGAAGGGGTAGGGGAAGGGGAAGGGGAAGGGGAAGGGAAGGGGAAGGGAAAGGGAAAGGGAAAGGGAAAGGGAAAGGGAAAGGGAAAGGGAAAGGGAAAGGGAAAGGGAAAGGGAAAGGGAAAGGGAAAGGGAAAGGGAAAGGGAAAGGGAAAGGGAAAGGGAAAGGGAAAGGGAAAGGGAAAGGGAAAGGGAAAGGGAAAGGGAAAGGGAAAGGGAAAGGGAAAGGGAAAGGGAAAGGGAAAGGGAAAGGGAAAGGGAAAGGGAAAGGGAAAGGGAAAGGGAAAGGGAAAGGGAAAGGGAAAGGGAAAGGGAAAGGGGAAGGGGAAGGGGAAGGGGAAGGGGAAGGGGAAGGGGAAGGGGAAGGGGAAAGGGTGGGGGAAGGGGAAGGGGAAGGGAAAGGGAAAGGGAAAGGGAAAGGGAAAGGGAAAGGGAAAGGGAAAGGGAAAGGGGAAGGGGAAGGGGAAGGGGAAGGGGAAGGCGAAGGGGAAGGCGAAGGGGAAGGGAAAGGGGAAGGGAAAGGGGAAGGGAAAGGGGAAGGCGAAGGGGAAGGGAAAGGGAAAGGGAAAGGGAAAGGGAAAGGGAAAGGGAAAGGGAAAGGGAAAGGGAAAGGGAAAGGGAAAGGGAAAGGGAAAGGGAAAGGGAAAGGGAAAGGGAAAGGGAAAGGGAAAGGGAAAGGGAAAGGGAAAGGGAAAGGGAAAGGGAAAGGGAAAGGGAAAGGGAAAGGGAAAGGGAAAGGGAAAGGGAAAGGGAAAGGGAAAGGGAAAGGGAAAGGGAAAGGGAAAGGGAAAGGGAAAGGGAAAGGGAAAGGGAAAGGGAAAGGGAAAGGGAAAGGGAAAGGGAAAGGGAAAGGGAAAGGGAAAGGGAAAGGGAAAGGGAAAGGGAAAGGGAAAGGGAAAGGGAAAGGGAAAGGGAAAGGGAAAGGGAAAGGGAAAGGGAAAGGGAAAGGGAAAGGGAAAGGGAAAGGGAAAGGGAAAGGGGAAGGGGAAGGGGAAGGGGAAGGGGAAGGGGAAGGGGAAGGGGAAGGGGAAGGGGAAAGGGAGGGGGAAGGGAAAGGGAAAGGGAAAGGGAAAGGGAAAGGGAAAGGGAAAGGGAAAGGGAAAGGGAAAGGGAAAGGGAAAGGGGAAGGGGAAGGGGAAGGGGAAGGGGAAGGGGAAGGGGAAGGGGAAGGCGAAGGGGAAGGGAAAGGGGATGGGAAAGGGGAAAGGGAGGGGGAAGGGGAAGGCGAAGGGGAAGGCGAAGGGGAAGGGAAAGGGAAAGGGAAAGGGAAAGGGAAAGGGAAAGGGAAAGGGAAAGGGAAAGGGAAAGGGAAAGGGAAAGGGAAAGGGAAAGGGAAAGGGAAAGGGAAAGGGAAAGGGAAAGGGAAAGGGAAAGGGAAAGGGAAAGGGAAAGGGAAAGGGAAAGGGAAAGGGAAAGGGAAAGGGAAAGGGAAAGGGAAAGGGAAAGGGAAAGGGAAAGGGAAAGGGAAAGGGAAAGGGAAAGGGAAAGGGAAAGGGAAAGGGAAAGGGAAAGGGAAAGGGAAAGGGAAAGGGAAAGGGAAAGGGAAAGGGAAAGGGAAAGGGAAAGGGAAAGGGAAAGGGAAAGGGAAAGGGAAAGGGAAAGGGAAAGGGAAAGGGAAAGGGAAAGGGAAAGGGAAAGGGAAAGGGAAAGGGAAAGGGAAAGGGAAAGGGAAAGGGAAAGGGAAAGGGAAAGGGAAAGGGAAAGGGAAAGGGAAAGGGAAAGGGAAAGGGAAAGGGAAAGGGAAAGGGAAAGGGAAAGGGAAAGGGAAAGGGAAAGGGAAAGGGAAAGGGAAAGGGAAAGGGAAAGGGAAAGGGAAAGGGAAAGGGAAAGGGAAAGGGAAAGGGAAAGGGAAAGGGAAAGGGAAAGGGAAAGGGAAAGGGAAAGGGAAAGGGAAAGGGAAAGGGAAAGGGAAAGGGAAAGGGAAAGGGAAAGGGAAAGGGAAAGGGAAAGGGAAAGGGAAAGGGAAAGGGAAAGGGAAAGGGAAAGGGAAAGGGAAAGGGAAAGGGAAAGGGAAAGGGAAAGGGAAAGGGAAAGGGAAAGGGAAAGGGAAAGGGAAAGGGAAAGGGAAAGGGAAAGGGAAAGGGAAAGGGAAAGGGAAAGGGAAAGGGAAACGGAAAGGGAAACGGAAAGGGAAAGGGAAACGGAAAGGGAAAGGGAAAGGGAAAGGGAAAGGGAAAGGGAAAGGGAAAGGGAAAGGGAAAGGGAAAGGGAAAGGGAAAGGGAAAGGGAAAGGGAAAGGGAAAGGGAAAGGGAAAGGGAAAGGGAAAGGGAAAGGGAAAGGGAAAGGGAAAGGGAAAGGGAAAGGGAAAGGGAAAGGGAAAGGGAAAGGGGAAGGGGAAGGGGAAGGGGAAGGGGAAGGGGAAGGGGAAGGGGAAGGGGAAGGGGAAGGGGGGAAGGAAGAAGTGGTAGGAGGGTGGTAGGTAGAGGGAGGAAGTGGAGAGAGGAGGGGATAAATTACTGATGTTTCGTCATACATTGCAATATATACATATCTATATATATAAAAATGGATGTTTGTCTATTTGTCTGTCTGTCTGAGATTACAAAACTCAAAAACTACTGGACCGATTTTTACGCGGTTTTTTGCAAAATGATCTGTGTTGCCAGAAGCAGGTTTTTAGCTATGTTAGATTTTTAAAATTCGAGAGCGAAGGTCCTGTAAGGATAACGCAAATGTCCTTTTTCCAGTTTTTCTTGAAACAATTGACACTAGGGGGTTTTCGAGGTCGCTGATCGCGAATCCAGTGTTCGATTTTTCAAATGCTAAACGGGAGGTCCTGTAATGACAACGGAAATGTCCTTTTTCCAATTTTTCTCGCAAAAAAAACACGCTTTGGGAGGTTTTTAGGGTTGCTTATCACGAATCTGGAGTTTGAATTTCAAAATTCGAAACGGAAGGTCCTATAAGTTATTTTATGGTTTTTTGGCATTCTAAAATTTACACAAAAAAACTTTTAGCTGCCAACGAAGGGTCTGCTAGTATTTTAATAAAATCAATCCCTGTTGCAATCTTAAGTACTCCAAATTCTACATCCGCATTGAATTAAAATCAAAGTAATTTACATTTGCTACATACTCGAGTGTAAATTCAAAAACTTTCATCATTGATCCTTTCATTGTTCCGACACGAATCCTAAATTCAGGACATTTAAATTCTTCTGATTATCCTGGCGATTTGATGAAATTTCCATAAGCTTAGAATGCATGGAACCACCACAGACTAGAGAAGATGATTCGGGATAATTGCATTTTCAGTTTTAAGATTTTTACCCACTTTAGCCTAAGGTAGAGACACCAGAGGAAGGTAACCGCACAGAGCGGATCACTTCAGGTGCATTTCAGCACACACACAGTTTCACGGTCGGTTGAGTTTCAGGTTGATATCAGGTGTAATAATCAAATTTCTCCATTAACGTATGCAGTCCTTTTACAACACACATACACATATCTATATGCATCGTCAGTGCAAAAAGTTAGTCCTGCATTTCATCCAAATTTACCCCACGTGCCCCCCTCTCCCCTTTCCTTCATCCAACCATTTTTTTTCCTGTGGTGGACCAACAATTGAGTAGCAGGCAAAGTGCAGTCCTGAGTCGAACCACAATTTTGTGGGGAATCTCTGCTACCTGGAATGACGCCCACATTTGAAACTCGAAAAATTCCTGGAATAATAGACGATAGGAGTGTTTGTAATAGTATTGTAAAAGCGTTCAAGGAATTCGCCCATTTACACCCAAAAGGGTTCAGTTCTTTGATATATCACTTAAGTTATAACAAATACGTAACAGTTTAAAAACCGGGTAGTAGCCATTTTCTACCCCATCCCCTCTTCAAGATAGTATTTTTAACGAACTTGTGTGCAGCCAAAACTATCGTCTTCAGTGAGGAAATGTTGCCTTTTTTTCATTCCTCTGTAACAACCGACAGTTCCTCACTTTAAGCGTACGTGTTGCTATCAAATGCTGTTCAGTCTGTCTGGAGATACCCTTGAGGGAATTTCTAAAGGGTTTGCTAATTGTTTTGAAGCCTGAGGTATTCTAATGTGAACCAAAGTTAAATTAAATTGTAGTTTACATTAAAAGTTTTCACCGCATTCTATATATCTTTCCAAATATTAGCATATATACACGAGTTTAATAGCATCCACCATGAGTGGCTACACTCAGAATAAAAGTTAAGTTGGAAGAGTCATGTATTAAGATCAGGGGAAAAAAAATATAACATTTGTAAGGTGTTCATTCCACCTAATGAATCACACTGACCGAAATTTTGTTCCTAAAAATTGAACAAGGCGTGAATTCATAGTATTTATTGAAATGGTTCATAGACCAGTTTGATCTCCTATGAAACCGTTCATAGATACTGTGAACATGCATTCAAAAATATCAAATTTAGATATCGCCACCCTAATTTCTATCTCTTTCATCAAGAAGTGATCTAATTACCTGCTGCGGGTGACTACAAAATAATATGGCGTTATCAAAACTCCCCTGAGAGTTTCATCCAAATCCAAATCGGTTCAGTGGTTCTCAAGTTATTTGCGAACAGACAGTAAATTTTACTATTGTATAATGAGGAATAGTGAGTATTACTAAAATCATTATCCTCGGCCCTACAGCTTTTGAAGAGCCTAGGCCTCCTCAATTCAAGTTCCATAACAATTTCTTCCCTGCTTCGCACCTACAGCTTTACATGGATTGCGAACCATGGATGAATTACAACATTTGTAAGGTTTTTTTTACGTTGCAACCCATCGACAGTAGAGGCCGTGATGCAATCTAGACAAATGATGTCGTTAACACCAAGCGGTAACTATTTTTATTTCCACGGAACCAAACTTTGGCTTTCTGTAGGAAAAGTTTTCCTCTCACATAGATTTTAAGATCGCCTTTAAATCGTTTTTTTTTTTTGCAGTGTAACATAGGATTCTGATTCAAAAATTCCTCCCCAAAACAAAAAGCGGTGACCTCGGAACGAGAATTTTCTCTGAGATTTTTACACATACGCCATTCGTTGTTTGTTTTATTGCCCCGGAAAATAAAGAAAAACTTTTCCAAATTCTCATCTTGCAAGTTATGTTCTAACCCGACATGCAATGCAACTCTAAGGACTTTTATGTGGAAATTGTATTAGAATAAAGAACTGAGATTGAAACCAATTTACGTTGATAATGGAAATGACAAGTTGTTTCAAATTATTCCTGAAACTGATATTATTTTTGCCTTTCATTTGCAAATGCCCTTCGCCCCCCACAAATTCACCCGCTCTTGGCTAAATTCCTTTTGGCTTCTCATCCCTTTAATCACCCTCCATTAAAACAACTTGCTGTTTGTGTTTTAGAGCGTGTCCTTTTGGAATGTGAAAAGTTAAACACGTTTAAATAGAATCACATTTAAATTTCCTCGGGTGCATTTCCTGTAAATTTAACACTTTTAAGTTTTCTTAGTCGGAATGTGAATGAAGGACAGAGTTTCCAGTATAGCAAGGGATTTTTCTTGCCGTATACAGGCCCGTATACACGACGCTACTCAAAAGAAACTTAAAAGAAATTCAAATCAGTAATGAATCCGCGCACTCAGAAAAATGTCCAGGTCAACTTTTTGTCAGGTAAACTATGACCTTACAGAGGTTTCTGTAAGCCAGCTAACGGTCACAGTTAACCTATCTAAGGTCAACTCGTGCAGCTCCCAATGCCCTACTTCACCTGCTGGTGGCTTAATTTCAGAATTTCTCCGACCACAGGTCAACTCAGTTTTACTTGCCCACATGCAGGCGAACGCGCGCCTGCCCGAGGCCAATTACGATGAATCCAAAACTGTGTAGCACACACGGCGCTACTGATCACTAACCAGTCAGTGACGCGTTGGTAATCAGTTTGAGAGGAAGATATTCAGAAGGATGTTTGGCCCCATATTTGAGGAGGAACGATTCCGGAGACTCTACAATGACGAGGACTATGAGAGATATCAGGACGTGCCGGTAGTCAAGCTCATAAGACTCAACAGGCTCCGGTGGGCTGAAAGTGACCCGGCTCGGAAAGTCTTCTGCGGTAGATTATTAACAACAAGGCGACGAGGAAAACCCAACCTCAGATGGCAAGACGGCGTAGATCCGGACGCGAAGAGAATTGGGATGCAAAACTGGAGGACATCGGCACATGGCCGGGACCTCTGGCGAGAGAGTTTTTTAGGTAAAATTAAGAGTTCGAAATTTTTCATGAATACAATACTTTATTATCCTTCGTATAAGAAAGTAAAAATGGATTTTAAACGTAAATGGTCTTAAAAATGGATTCTAAGGGTAAAAGTGTGAGAATAAGGTAGATTTTTTTAGGAAACGGGAATAATATAAAATACTGAGACGTAGTCAGTAATTCCCGAGCAAAAATTTACTGTATTTTCCGTAAAATTTATTATGTTTGAGTAAAAATTACTGTGTTTCAGTAAATTTTACTAGGAAAACAGTAAATATTCTGTTTTTTACTGTTTTCCTAGTAAAATTTACTGAAAAGTCTGTAATGAGACTGTGGGGTGTCTTCCATCAACAGATAACTTGGGACATGCTTTCCACTAGTAGGTGGTCGTCCCGAAGTCCTGCCCCTATCGCCACCAGCCTTGGCACGCTAGCTCGAACCAGGCCATTGCTCAGTCGGTTTGGGGGGGTTTTTGCTAGCGGCGACCTTGGGGATCTCATACAGGTCTTTCCGTGCCATATTTCCAAAAATATCAACCATCAACTGAGAAGCATAAATGGTCCATCGTCTTGTCCCGTCTGTCCGTTCTTCTGCTTCTACTCAACGCGTCCGTCAGTCCGTCATTTTTGGTCATTTCGTAAATCCGTCCGTGTGTAAAGTCTGTCCGTCGATCAGTCTAGCCATTCATTTTTCCCTTCTACCCATCCGGAGCACTCAGTAAATATTCTTTCCCATTTCACTCTTTGCTTCCTCCCCTCGTTCTAATCAAAAAAACTTTAAAACATTATTCTCTCTAACATCACCTAAAATAAATCAATTCAAACAGAACAATCCTAGAGCGAAATAGCAACTCTCAAAAAAAAACTAAAATTTAAAATCAACAGTCCTTATCGGATCAAACAGCACCTAGTCATGTGCATTTATTTTTCCTTATTTACACTTTCTTAATCCGAAAATATTATAAATTGTTATTGAACCAAATAAAAATTATCATTTATGGACATCCTTTCATTACTATTAGAAAAATTTATCAGGCTTTATAAAACGTGAAGAAAAATCATAAGTTAAAAACGAACAAAAATCGAAAAACACAATTTTCTCTTAAAATATATCGACATTTCTTATTCACTACGGCAAGAAATTTTCCCACTTATCTTATTTATTTTATTATTTCTATAACTAAAGACTCTTCAAAAAAAAAATTATAAACAAAAATCACTCACCACTTCTCCATGGAACGTAAATTCTCGACGACGTTGTGCACAAGGTCTGACGATTTCTGCAAAATAATTAGTTTTTGTTCCTTTTCTTTTCTTTTTGAAGAGAGGGGTGGGGAAAACTTTTTACCCTTTTCTTCTAGTATTTTATATTAGAATTAAATTAGCCTTATTATTTTTACAACTATAGAAATCCGGAACTTAATAATCTTCTGACGTGGTTTTCCGTTGCTCACAGCGATGCTAATAGGATGCGATCCTAGCGATTGAGATACTTTCCCGTTCTTCGCTGCAAAAGACGAGTATTTCCGCTTTCTGGCTTTTATCCGTGATTGGGTCCTTTTTTCGTAAAAATCGAACGGCCTTTATACGTTTTCGACTTAAAAAAAACGGATGATTTGGAATCGCGCGGACACCAGCAGCCTTCAGCAATGCTGAGTTCTAGCAAAGAAATAGAGACGATTTCTGTGTGAATCTGCTGCTGATAATTTCTTCTGTATGCAAATTCTTAGCCGAATTACTGATAGTAGCATATGCCAAGATTTATGCTTAGCACCCTTAAGGCAGCTGCTGACGTCCGCAATGGAAAGCGAATCCTTTGCAGAATCTTAAGGCCTTCACGCACGAAAACAATAAAAAAATTTGCCTGTCACTTTTCGGATCAACAAAAGGAAATCAAACTCATAAATCTTTACCTCTTGCACGGCAATAAATCCCACGTGGATAAAAAAATCTAATTTTTGCACAATACCATGACTAGGACATCGATTTTAAGTTTTACTGAACAGAAAAATAACTAATTACATATCGCTATCGACAATAAAAAAAAATTCCACTGCTCACCTTTGATTGATTAGAAACAACATAAAAAAACTAATTTAGACATCCTAATTAAAATTGAACATTCTAAAATCACTAGCGAGGCGCTCTTTACAGCGCACTGCTATAACAAATTTTTGCAAACTGAGTTCGCTAACAGGAGATTTAAAAAAATCTTTCCTTTCAATTCGTGAACCGTTTCCCTTTTCAAGGCCAGCAAAAATCAAAATTGAATAGGAACCGTAGAATTTTCTGGGCTAACAATTATCCAAAAACAATACTTGACCACTCGAATACCTAACAGAATTTCTACCACGAATATAATAGAGGAATAGTTGGTTTTAAGTGAATTTGGAAAATTTTTATGAAACGAATTTAAATAAAATATGAAACTCGCATGAAGCATGATTTAGTCACACAACAGGACAAAAACATTTGCAACCACCAGGTAGCAAATGGTTTTGAAAAAGGTGACCAATTACTCAATTAGATTGTCCGAATCTAGGAAAATTACTTCTATCTACCAAATAAATTTAAAAAAAAACCTTTGAAAAATTTGTTTTTACTACAGTTTGATACTAAATTACTACATGCGTTGAAATAAAAAAAAATTAAAAAAACTGTGAAGTGCAAATTATCTTTAAACAGACTATCGAATGGCCAGCTTAATAAATAAAAAAAATCTAACCACCTAATACTAATTCGTCCTGCAAAAACGTGGGGCTTCGACTCACGCGAGAAAAGAGATCTCATGCCTAAAGCCGGGCAAACACCTAATTACACCTTAGCAAATAACCATTTTTATGTTTTTAGGTCCTTGCTGTGAAAAACGCCAACTACTTTTCCAGAACTATCGCAAACTTCATACATGTTCCGAGCCACTTTCTTCGAAATAGTACATTGAAGGTACTTTTTAGCTAATTTCGAACTAACTCCTTTAGCAGCATCGCTCAGTATAAAATTCCTTCTAAACACTGTTTGTCCAGGCTGAAATTCTATGTTTCTGGATCTCAAATTGTATGTTCTGGCATTTTTCTCGTACGCATTTTCGAGATACTTTTTAATCTGTCCTGAATTTATCTGCCGACGTAAATATCCTGGAGTTGCTGAAATTTCAGAGTCCTGTAGCGCATGCAACTTTCGAAGCAGTCCATATTCTGATGCGTGACCTATCATTTTCATGTTGAAAATGGCCTCATACGGAGATGTGTGTATCGCTTCGTGTCTGGAGCTACGTATCGAACTAGCTATTTCGCCTAGCTTTGCATCCCAGTTGCGATGATCCTTTCCTATGTAGGACCTGATTGCTGCCAGCAACGTGCGGTTTACACGCTCGGAAGCATTAGCTTGCGGCGAGTAATATGCTGTTCGTATATGCTCGATACCGAAGGTTTTGAGAAGAATCTGGAACTCGTGCGACACGAATTGTCTTCCATTATCCGTATGGACTTTTTCTGGAATTCCGAAAACGAGGAACACTTCATTTTTCAAATAATTAATTATACTAGACACGGTTGCTTTATGGAGAGCTTTCAAGAATAGGAACTTCGAAAATTGATCGACGACTATTAACAAAACGGTGTTTCCTTTTTTTGATCGTGGATATGGGCCTAGCAGATCGATATACAGTTTCTGAAAGGGTCTATCCGGTGCTACAATTTGTCCTGTCGTCGGTCTCGATTGTTGGTTGGTTGCTTTTGATTCCTTGCAAACTGAACAAGCGTTTATAAAGCTTCTCACTTGCAGTGCCATATTGGGCCAGTAATATTTTTGCCTTAATCTGGCCACGGTTTTACTGATCCCTGCATGACCAGCCTGCGGTGGCTCATGAGCCCGAGTGACAAGAGTGTTCGTCAAGCTCGATGGGACCCAAAGCTTCCAGGCCTTATCCTCGCTTACAGGATTACCATCATAAAACTCGAGACGTTTGTAGACGAAACCATCGGATACTTGAAGGTCTGGAAAACGATCAGAATTTTCGGTTATTGTCGCGATTAAATCCTTGTAATCATCTGATCGAAACTCATCAGACTCAAGATCCACTTCTTGCATGGTTTCTTCCATTGGTTCGAGGGCCTCAACAAACGCTCGAGACAGAGCATCTGGAACGATATTTTCACTCCCTTTTCGATGTTCTATGGTAAAATCAAAGGTCTGAAGCTTTAGGCTCCATCGAGCGAGACGCCCGTTCAGGCCCTTCTGACCCATGAGCCACTTCAGGCTGGCATGGTCAGTGACAATCCTAAATGGCAAACCCTCGATATAAGGTCTGAACTTCTTTACGCATAAGACAGCCGCATAGCACTCCAACTCAGTCACAGTATAATTTCTTTGTGCTGAATTGAGTTTTTGTGACATGAATGCTATTGGTCTGTCATTGCCATCATCGTCGACTTGATAAAGTACGCCCCCTACACCCAAATTAGATGCATCACATTGGATGATGAATCCGCGATTAAAGTCAGGATGACTCAACACCGGTGCGCAAGTGAGTGCTTCTTTAAGTCGCTCAAATGCTCTTTTTGCCTCATCCGTAAACTCGAATTTCTTTTTATTCTTTTTCAGGACATCTGTAATCGGTGCAGCCAAATCAGAAAATCCTTGAATAAAACGACGGTACCAACCGCACATACCTAAGAAACGTCTGGTCTGTTTCGCGGTGGTTGGAATTGGGAATTGCTGAATCGCCTCTATCTTTAAAGGATCGGTCCTCAAACTACCCCCTCCCACTACATATCCTAAATATCTTAGTTGCTTGAATCCAAAGCGAGATTTTTGAAGGTTCACTGTCAAACCTGCAGTTCTTAAAGCGTCAGCAACTTCATGCAAAATCTCAATCATTCGCTCGAAAGTTTTAGCCACAATTAACAAGTCATCCAAGTATACGAACACCCACTTCCGGAGTCTTAATGGTATCACCCTATCCATTAATCTGCACAATCTTTGCGCGGAATTTGATAATCCAAACGGCATTACCTTATAATGATAGAGGGGACGTCCGGGAACGGTAAACGCGGTCAATTCCCGAGACTTTTTCTCCAGTGGTATCTGCCAGAACGCATCCTTCAGATCCACACTACAGATGTAATGTGTATCCTCCAGGCGTCCTAACAGGCCATCAATATGGGGAAGTGGATATGCATCCTTCTTGGTAACCGCGTTGAGCCGTCGGGAATCTAAGCACAGGCGGTTTTTGCCAGGCTTTCTGACGAGCACAACTGGTGAGCTCCATGCGCTATTCGATTCCTCAATAACCCCAAGAAGGAGCATTCTGTCCAATTCCGCATATATCATCTTTTCTACCACTGGAGAAACCGGGAAATGTCGTTGTTTAATTGGGGGTGTATCGCATACTTCGATGACATGTTGTTCGAGTGTAGTTTTTCCCAACCCGAGCTCTGCAAATGAGGGAAATCGTTCTATCGCCTCTTGCAGCACTCGCTTCTCCTGTTCAGAGAAATCGTGCATTTCGACATCGTTTTCGACAGTAGTAGAAGTAATTTGTTGTACTTCCGAAATCACTGAAGGAGCAATTCGAAAAATCCTCCAAAAGTTAACCCCAAGATAGAGAGGCTGTGAAAGGCCAGGAACAACAAACAACAGGACATCATGCGTCTCACCTTTGTAGTTGATAGGCACTACCACTTTACCTGTTATTTGTTCTCCCTGCCCTCCCGCAGTTTTAACGACAGAATTACATTTCTGAATCTCTATTCCCAAATCCTTTAAAATTTCAGCTCCATCCTTACCCATGCAGCTAACGGACGCACCGCTATCCAGAAGTCCTTTGATAGGTTTGCCCAATATCTGTATGGTCGCGTACGGTCGGTTATCGCCTTCCGTATCTAAAATAGTCGAAGCAATTTCCGAAAAAAGTTTACGTTTTCTTTTGAATCGTTCCCTCAATTTCTTAACCCTAGAACTTGGCTGACTAATACTATTCAAAAATATTTTAGCGCGTACTTTTTCATAATTTACTTTACGTTCATGCAAACTCAAGTAAGTATTTCGATGGTGTTTTTCCTTATTTGTTTCTGGTTCCTTTCTTTTTAAAATTTTGCAGGTGTCAATCAAATCAGGTGGTGAATTAAAATTGTTGGTATTATTTTGATTTAATGTTTGTCGGGGCAAGTTTTCCGGAGACGAGGCTCTCCCGAATCCCCCTCGCCTCTCATCGCTTTTCCCTTAGGACACGAACAGGTTTTGGTCGAGAAATTCTTCTTTCCGCAGTAGTAGCAAAACAAGTTTCTCTGATTTTCTGGACAAAGTTTAAACCCGTGACCTATTTGGTCACAGTTCCAGCACTTGATGCTGTTGATTTCTGCTACTGCAGGATCGTCTATTGATTTTTCCACCATAACTGGGTTTTCTTTTTCCCGATGTTGATATTCTGCGGCTTCTACTTCGTTGACACGAGGAACCTGACTTCGAAACGGTTTGTTTATGGGACAAGTGGTATTTCTGCGAGCTAGAAATCGTTCTGCACGTCGACAATTTTCACGCAATTGTTCCACGCTATAAATGCTCTGACTATAAACTAACACGGCTAATTTTTCCTTCAAGTTATCCTTGACTATATTAACTAACTCTACATCGGGCATTCTAACTCGAAGTCGCGACGCGAGTAGGGAGATTTCGTTAAAGTACTGATCGAACGATTCGGTCACACCTTGCTTTCTGTCCATCATTACCCGAATAATATCATAATCGGTTTGCAACTTCTTGAACTGCCTGACTAAAGCGTCTTTAAATTCATCCCAATCTGAATACGGATTATTGCGCCAGTAATCCCAGTACCATATTTCGGCCTGGCCGGTAACCAATATGTGAAAACCGGTCATAATTTGTCGCCACGAATAACCGTATGCATTTTTCAAACTCTCCACCCGGAAAACAAAATCCTCCACACTTAACTTCGGCGATATGCCGTCAAATTTAAGGCCCCATCTGTCCAATCTACATTGTCTTTCCGACCCCGTAGAACGAGCAGATGATCCTTGAAGTGCGTTGTCCTGTGGAGATATAAATGGTGGTGGAAATGCATAATTTTGGGCTGCTGGCATCATTGGGATATCACGTGCGTTGTTAACGTTCCAGGTTTGAAATTCATTCACAAGACTTTCGATTGATGATGCAGGTTGACTGGCTGAATTTGTGGACAGTCTAGGCAAACCAAGTTCGCCGTTTTGTCCGTTTCGAAAGGTGGAACTCTTCAACCTCGGTGGTCTATTATCGTGATACGCTGCTGGTTGTCTCCAATTAACCTTGTTGACGGGTTTTTCGCATGGTCTCGAAGGATTCCTAGCCCGATCTGGGGCTATATGTGAGGTTTGTGTTTGACCTGCGGTCGGAACTTCTCTAGGCATACTTTGTCTATAAAAAGACTTCGCTCTATCTTCTTGTGGCAAGTTTCGATCATTTCCCAGAAGTACTTCTTGGACTACGTCTCGCAACTTGGCCGTGACGTTGTCTACTGTTTCACGAACGACTTTGGCTTGAACAGTCTCCAACGCAGCTCTGATATAACTTTCCATTTCCACCCGTGTCATCACTTCCTGAGAACTTTCGCTCAAACGTTTGTCTTCGACACGCCATTCGTTGTCAGGCATGGTGAGTGGCAAGGAAGTTGGCCGTGGTCCTGCTGCTCCTTCCTCCTCGCTATATCCTGGCTGAGCTGTTATATTAAGATAAGCTTGGTTAATTGGTCTATCTGTCTGTGGTGGATATGTCCGGTTTACATTGTTTGTAGCTTCTACGAATGGTTGCGAAACTTTTGATGCAGTCTGATTTTCTTGGTTCGGAGTTCTACTAATCTTTTGGTTTCTACCAAACGCGCGATCAAAGTCATTTATCAAACTAGGTTCTCGCACATTCGAACTACCGTGTTCTTGCTGCGATCTTAATACTCTGTCCGAAGGATCAAAGGATTTCATTCCGCGACCTCTTTTTGGGTTTGCACCTGTACTGGAGTGCATTTCGAAATGTTAATAGGAGTACTTTTCACCAAAGATCACTAAATCGACTTCTTATAATAATTGAAATTACTAGCCTCTACGAATAACCATAAGACTAATAAAAAAAAACTTGATATAAAACACCTAATGCTACAAAATTCTGCTACATTTTATTAGCTAAAATCTAGCACCTTAAAAAAAAATATTCTGTTAAAACAATAATCATCAATAAAACGAACGAGGTTTGGAAGCAAAAAGAAGAGATAAAAAAAACTTGGATAATTCGAATACTTTGACGGTTAATTGTAACTTGGCATCTTTCTTTAAGATATTATTTAAGACAACTGAAAAAAAAATCGCTAACGTTAATTGAAAAAAAAACCTTTGACTTTATAACAAGCGATACGTCACAGAATTTATTATCTGTCGCAGCCTTGCCGATATAGTCGCTTTCGAAGTATCTTTATGGAACTATTACCTCAAACGTGTCGGTTTTTTAATATTCTCTGGACTGGGTACACATGCTTCTTGCAACTATTTGAAAGGGATTCCTCTCATAGGTCAAAAACATGGCCACCTTAAATTCCAGGTATTTATAATGATGCAACTTTCCTTGTCCAACGCGACGCGATACTCGAAATCTCAAGTTCGGGACGTGAACCTGGAATGATTGCACTAGGATTGATTCTATGCACTAACAAAGTGAATGCGAATCATCTAACGCGTTTGCTAGATTTGATGACATTCACCTGTGCTGTGCACGATCTCGGAAATTGTTGACATCAGAAAATATTTTAAATGTGGAATAAAAATTATGAAAACGAAAAAAAATGTTGCAATCAAAAAACTGAAAATTGATCAAGTTGTTTCGGGGCAAAAAAAATAAGTAATTTTCGTCAGGCTTCTTTGCCATGACGTTGGGCGCCATATCTGTTATGAGACTGTGGGGTGTCTTCCATCAACAGATAACTTGGGACATGCTTTCCACTAGTAGGTGGTCGTCCCGAAGTCCTGCCCCTATCGCCACCAGCCTTGGCACGCTAGCTCGAACCAGGCCATTGCTCAGTCGGTTTGGGGGGGTTTTTGCTAGCGGCGACCTTGGGGATCTCATACAGGTCTTTCCGTGCCATATTTCCAAAAATATCAACCATCAACTGAGAAGCATAAATGGTCCATCGTCTTGTCCCGTCTGTCCGTTCTTCTGCTTCTACTCAACGCGTCCGTCAGTCCGTCATTTTTGGTCATTTCGTAAATCCGTCCGTGTGTAAAGTCTGTCCGTCGATCAGTCTAGCCATTCATTTTTCCCTTCTACCCATCCGGAGCACTCAGTAAATATTCTTTCCCATTTCACTCTTTGCTTCCTCCCCTCGTTCTAATCAAAAAAACTTTAAAACATTATTCTCTCTAACATCACCTAAAATAAATCAATTCAAACAGAACAATCCTAGAGCGAAATAGCAACTCTCAAAAAAAAACTAAAATTTAAAATCAACAGTCCTTATCGGATCAAACAGCACCTAGTCATGTGCATTTATTTTTCCTTATTTACACTTTCTTAATCCGAAAATATTATAAATTGTTATTGAACCAAATAAAAATTATCATTTATGGACATCCTTTCATTACTATTAGAAAAATTTATCAGGCTTTATAAAACGTGAAGAAAAATCATAAGTTAAAAACGAACAAAAATCGAAAAACACAATTTTCTCTTAAAATATATCGACATTTCTTATTCACTACGGCAAGAAATTTTCCCACTTATCTTATTTATTTTATTATTTCTATAACTAAAGACTCTTCAAAAAAAAAATTATAAACAAAAATCACTCACCACTTCTCCATGGAACGTAAATTCTCGACGACGTTGTGCACAAGGTCTGACGATTTCTGCAAAATAATTAGTTTTTGTTCCTTTTCTTTTCTTTTTGAAGAGAGGGGTGGGGAAAACTTTTTACCCTTTTCTTCTAGTATTTTATATTAGAATTAAATTAGCCTTATTATTTTTACAACTATAGAAATCCGGAACTTAATAATCTTCTGACGTGGTTTTCCGTTGCTCACAGCGATGCTAATAGGATGCGATCCTAGCGATTGAGATACTTTCCCGTTCTTCGCTGCAAAAGACGAGTATTTCCGCTTTCTGGCTTTTATCCGTGATTGGGTCCTTTTTTCGTAAAAATCGAACGGCCTTTATACGTTTTCGACTTAAAAAAAACGGATGATTTGGAATCGCGCGGACACCAGCAGCCTTCAGCAATGCTGAGTTCTAGCAAAGAAATAGAGACGATTTCTGTGTGAATCTGCTGCTGATAATTTCTTCTGTATGCAAATTCTTAGCCGAATTACTGATAGTAGCATATGCCAAGATTTATGCTTAGCACCCTTAAGGCAGCTGCTGACGTCCGCAATGGAAAGCGAATCCTTTGCAGAATCTTAAGGCCTTCACGCACGAAAACAATAAAAAAATTTGCCTGTCACTTTTCGGATCAACAAAAGGAAATCAAACTCATAAATCTTTACCTCTTGCACGGCAATAAATCCCACGTGGATAAAAAAATCTAATTTTTGCACAATACCATGACTAGGACATCGATTTTAAGTTTTACTGAACAGAAAAATAACTAATTACATATCGCTATCGACAATAAAAAAAAATTCCACTGCTCACCTTTGATTGATTAGAAACAACATAAAAAAACTAATTTAGACATCCTAATTAAAATTGAACATTCTAAAATCACTAGCGAGGCGCTCTTTACAGCGCACTGCTATAACAAATTTTTGCAAACTGAGTTCGCTAACAGGAGATTTAAAAAAATCTTTCCTTTCAATTCGTGAACCGTTTCCCTTTTCAAGGCCAGCAAAAATCAAAATTGAATAGGAACCGTAGAATTTTCTGGGCTAACAATTATCCAAAAACAATACTTGACCACTCGAATACCTAACAGAATTTCTACCACGAATATAATAGAGGAATAGTTGGTTTTAAGTGAATTTGGAAAATTTTTATGAAACGAATTTAAATAAAATATGAAACTCGCATGAAGCATGATTTAGTCACACAACAAGTCATAGTAAAATCACAGTAATCATCTGTGGAGAAATTTCGCTGAGAAAGAACGCCTGGTTTAGTGTGTAAGGAGTTACTCGACAGTTGGCAATTTCAATCACACACCAGTTCCTTGTTCTTTTGAGCAGCATCGTGTATACTCGGACTAAGTTCATTGTAATGCATTTTGAGTTGCATTTCACTTAAGTAGAAAACAGGGCGACAAGGACGACTATGCAACGATGAAAGTTAACTAATCACTAAATTTTCTTGGAAGTAAGTTTCAATTAACGCTGGGACACGTTCAAATTAAAATTCAGTTTTATACATACTTGAGTAAATTGAATTTTATTCTATTTTATTTTATACAAGTTTTAAAGTTAAACTTTGTACAATGTGATTTACGGGGTTTGTTAATGGCGATACCTTTGCCAGGTGTATAAATTTTCTAATGCAAATATTTGGAAAGTTTTAATGAGGTTTTAAATGTGGCGAAAGTGTCTCTTTGTTCGTTGAGCGAATTGTGAATGTGTTTGATAAGAAATTGTTCAAATTTTAAGTTTATTTTCCAGATTTAAAAAGAAAATAGTTTTCACACGATATCTTCGTAAAGACTGTTCACAAACCGGAACACTGTTCGTTATAAAGAACGCTCATGACTCGAGATGATTGTACATAAACCGGAGCATTTTTTATGCGATTTCCCAAAAAAGATGAGTACATGCGTTCGCTGGTACGTATCAGAGAATGATGTTCAGCTGTAACTTTTGAACCCCCCAAAGGGGAACACTGAGCGACATTGCGTTGGACTGATTCAGATGGCGCGGATGTTTTAGTCATGTTTGCAGCAGAAGTTACCCTTCCCTCTGACCCCCTCACCCGCTATCTCGTAAACCAATCAAAGGATTTTTATGGATCTCCTTCGTCGGATAGATGCCTCTTTAGAGCAGGCATCATCAATTAGTGGCTCGTCTGGCTCATCACACAGATTGATTTTAACAGCGTAGCCACTATAATCGACCTTTTATTGTGTGCTGTAATGCTTGTGTGTGCGGCTTCGGATCGCAGGAATAAAACGAATCGTGCTTTGAGTTGGAATCGGTGCATTATTAGCATGACGCATTTCATTTTAAATCAGTTCGTGTCAAGCCATTGCCGTAGAAGGTTGTGTTTCAGTGAACTGTATTTTAATTCGTAGTGGTTATAAACTTTGATTGTAAAGGGAGCGACAGTTACTTTGATGACCCCTGCTTTAGAGATCCAATAACACTTTCTCTCGCCTTCTGACCTCCTGTTCTGCAATATCTGAAACCAGTCAAATGGGGGTTTTCGTTATTGGAGAGAGACTAGTACGAGATACATTTGTAGTTAAAAATAATCGTTATTTTCCTTTCCGGTTGGCCCTCATGTAACTAGAAAAATAAAAACCGCACTTCTTTATACATACATATAAAAGGCAACGTCTGTCTTTCTGTTTGTTTATATGTCCGGACTTGGCTCCAAAACCACTGGACCGATTTTGATGTGGTTTTTTCCTATATGTTGCTTAGACCTCTGGTCAGGTTATAGGCTATGTATTATTTTGCTATAGTTCCCCGCAATCATTTGTTCCAACCAAAAATCTGTTTTTAAGTTATTTAACAAAATAGCGCGTAAACCACTGGACCGAACTAGCTGAAAATTTACACAGGGGTACTACAAGTATATACTCCGAAATTATTGATTAGCTTTGCGATTGACAAATATTCTTCTCCCCTCTAACCCCCTCTTCTGCTATTTCCTAAACTACTGAAGGGATTTTGATGCGGTTTTCACTATTGGGCAGGTTTTCACTATCAGGTAAAAATGCGGTTTTCGCTATCAGGAAAAAAATTTCCCAACTAAATCCAAATCCACTTCTTTACTGTAAACCTCTCTCCTGCTATTTGTGAAACTACTGAATGGATTTCGATACAAGTTTCTTAATTACAGGTGTCCTCCCTCAAGGAAAAATGTCGCTAACTAAAATCTACTCGCTCCCCACTTTTAAAACCCCTTTCCTGCTAACTCCTGCGATTCAAGAGGAATTTCAATTTGGATTTCACCGTTAGGCAGGTCAGCCCCAAAGGAAATTTATCGCCCACTAGAATCTATCCCCTCCCCTCCCCATGAACCACTCTCGTACTGTCTCCTATACTACTGAATGCATTTTGATGCGGTTTCTTCATTATAATGGTCATACCGGAGAAGTCAGATCCGAGTAATCATCGAGGCCGGTGTCCGAGGAGGATGTGGACGAAGGCCGACACGTGGGAACCTATCACAGTACCGTAGACGCCTCGTCTTGTCCCATAAATATGTGACGTAGTCTATAGACAGCTCCCAAGATTCTATCAGATAAATTTTGCAATTTATTTTCATGGTTTTTGATTACACACACCCCAAATAGCACTTATGTCAACCGGGACGTCAGCGGTTAACTTATATCGTGACGACATTTATGTCAAGTCAATCAATAACATCACGGTTGACATAAATGCTACTTGGGACGTGTAAACATTAATGTTCTAAGATCTGTGAGAAGGTTTTTCTATGACAAACTTTAGATCTAATTTTTTAGAAGAAATGCCAAAAGATATTTTCCAATAATTAGCCGACAATTTCCACACAAACTTCGTAAATGATTTTCAACTTGTTGAATGTGAAAACAAACGAAGAAACTTGGAGCAGTTTTTTTTTCCTAATTTTTTTACCCAAGCATTTTCCTATTAAATTTCTTCATTCCGATTTGTCATTTTTATACTTCTCCACTTGCCACTATCGCTAAACATTTCTGTAACTAGCCTGATTTTCCAAAGCAATCAATGCAGTTTACAAAGTTTTGACCTTGAAATTCACTGACCCAAATAGTTTTTATCTCCTTGGCCATCATGGAGTAATGACAAGAAAAAACCCCCACGAAACGGAAAACCCAAAAAACTAGCGAAACTTCCTACTCCTTGATCTACACATTTCCCCCTTTATCCCCGCCCACAGCTATTAACAGATCCATTTCAGGTCGTTTAAAACGGCTCTGTCACGTACGTAAAACTCTTTCGATGCTACATGAGAATCCTGTGATGAAAAAACTGACTGCGAAGCAGTCCCTGAATGGGGAAAACGGATTGGATCTGAAGATTCACCAGTGATGTAACGACTCTTACCAGAATAACCTTCCGTAGAACGACTCAATAACAACAACAAAACGATAGTACGATAGAAGCAACAAGGAGAAATCGAGTCGGAAAAAATAGCAAAGAATTCCATTTCCTTGCACAAGAAATCATTATCTCCGTAATTTTCCTTGTTCGGTTTTTGGTTTCTGGTCCGTTTATTCAAAGATTTGCGATTTTCTTCGTCGTTGTGGCTTTGGAAACCATCATTTCTATAGGGGATGGATATGTGATGGAGAATGATTCAAATGAGACTCTGCTTCTTCTCATTGGATTCGGGTTTATCCTTGCGGTTATCCATGCAACAGACCCGCTCCACTTCCGATTTATATGAATCCCCACAACCTAGCCTTGCAACAGGCCCTCTCCAAACTCCACTTCCGATTTATTTGAAACCACACAACCTTCCCGCCTCGTAACGTTCTCTGGAGTTTCGGTTATCCTTCAACACAAAGAGTGAATGTGAGGCTAGGATGCATCAAAACAGGATTAAATTTTCTAGGGCAGTGAAATCACAATTACAGGACAAGATGTACCGTCGGGCAGATATCAAGGTTGCCCTAAAATTTTCTCAAAGTTTCATAATGAATTCTTGCAACAAAATGGAATCCTGTGGTTTTAACTTGAATTGGTCAACTTCCGTATTTATGAAAGGAAGTTTTGTCATCTGCCAATCATTATATGGTCGTTTTCAGATTTATGTATGGTGGCTTAGACCGTATGATTGTACATTCAAGGACAAATTCGAATAAGAATGAAAACTGGAACGAATTAAAATCAGTAACTGAGGCGACATTTTTCAAAAAAATGTAGAGTAATCATGAAAAATTGAGGCGCATGCTCCGGTTTGGATGTTTTTTTAAAGTAGCCTTAAATTATAAAATTTTAAGTCATGACCAATTTTCAGCTCCCAAAAATTCATAATTGTGGGATATATTTTTTGACAAATCGTATGTGTGATTTTTTTTTCAAATTTTACTATGTTGAGTAGGCACTCAGGGCCGTACCGACTGGGGGGGGATGGGGGGGGAGGCTCCCCCCCCCAATAAGTCTTCAGTTGGGAATTTGACCTTTAGAAGTTGGGAAATCTCACTTCTTAACACTAGGTTGCCCAAGGAAGTCAAGCAGTCAAGATGACTTGCTTGAACAATCTAGTGTTAAAGATGTGAGATTTCCCAAGTTGGGAAATCTCTTTAGTTGATTTTCCAAAATCCCAACTTGTCTTTTTCTACCTCATATTTTCTATTAGTGAACATACGCCTGTTTTATGACTTGTTTCTTTTTTACACATACCATTCTGCTTTGGCAACAGCGTCACAGCGAGTTGGGAGAGAATGAATAAAAGGCTTTGAAAGAGTAGACACTCGACCGTGGGAGGAGTATAATGTTCTCATCAGTTTATGGCACAGAACTATATAACATAGAACAACTGTCACCATACAAAGCTCTGCTGAAAAATTGTCCCTCTTTATCATAGTTAAACGCATCCACTGAACTGTATAATCTCGCGAAATTCAAATTTCGTCTGCCGCGAAAATCAAATTTCACAAGTTTGAGACTAACTTTAGGTGCCAACACCATTCCGAAAGTCTATTTTCCTTTGACAGCTCACAGTTTAAACGAGAGGAGTATATTTGTTTTCATACGGTTATCTCGCTCTTACTTGACTCGTTTTGATTCACTGAACTGTATTGAAATGGGACCATTTGAGACAGCAAATCGAGCGATCTAGTATATTCGTGCTGAAACGGTGAGTTTTGAAAATACCGGCCCGATTCCAGAATCCGTCGTAGCTTTATTACGAAGAACTAACTACGTTACGAATACGAAGAAATCAGTATTCCACGATCCGAACGGAATTGAACTTAGTGGTGCCTGATTAAAATCTAATTTCGAAAAATAAATGTCTTTGTAAAAAGGTCCCTATGCAAAACTCATAAGGAATAGATTTCTGACATGGAATAGTTTCGTGAAAAATGTAACTTTCTTGACTTAAAACGAAAATTGTTATTAATAATGGATTCTGCAGCGTTTGCAACTTTGTGTCTGGAAGAAGATTTATCGAAGTGAAGGACTTTAATAGTGGAATGAAAACGACAACAAATAACGGATACTTAGGAATACTCACATTGCTCTTTTTTCTAAAATATTTCCTCTTAATGTGTTAAAAGTTACACTAATACTAAATAAACAAATAAAAATGTTAAAATTGCTGTTTGTTGTACAATTCAGGCCATATATTGAGCTAAAATCATAAGAAAATGAAGTTACGAAGCAAAAATTTTTCGTAGGTTTAGCTGTCAAGATCGATTGCGTCGGATTCTATGATACCAGATATTCCGATTCGTAATGTTTTCGAAATTAATTTAATTCCTTCGGATCGTGGAATACCATCTTCACGAATTCTCCGAAAATCGTAGCTACGACGGATCCTGGAATAGGGCCGTATATGTGTAATTGTTTTACCATCGGTGTTCGGATTTTTTAAACAAATGAATAGCTACGAATGAGCGCAAATTCAGCCAGCTAAAACTGGTGAAAAACGTTCTAAGGGTGACTATGGGAGACGAAAGACTGAGTTCTTTAATGATACTACACAGCGAAAAAGACCTAACTGATACAATTGACCTTACGAAATTTGTTTCGGCATGGGCAAAGTTAAAGGAAAGACGAATCCATGTACTATAAATTAGATATGTACAGACTCTAGTTGAAGTCATCTTCAACGGTTATCTTTTCTCTCAAGGGTCGCATAAGATTATTAGTGTTTACCCTTTATTTAATTGTATGTGAAAAATAAAAAAAAATTACAATATGTTAACATAACCATTATTCTTTATTATAATTTCTGGTCAGAGATTCTGGGCAAGGAAAAGGAATTTTTATTAGGTACATCCTAGTTAGGAAAAATCAGATGTTCGAGTTGGGAAAATTGAGATGTCTCCCCCCCCCAATCCAGAGCCTTCGATACGGCCCTGTAGGCACTTACTATACTAATATATAAAAATGAGTTGTTGTCTGTCTGTCTGTCTGTCTGTTCCTCTTTCACGCTAAACGGCTGAACCGATTGACTTGAAATTTGGCATGAGTGTCTGTGGTAGTTCTGGTTCCAACATATGCATACGGAAAAGTAGCGCGAGGGGTGGGGGGAGTAAGGGGAGGGGGTAAAGTGATCTCGAAACTTAGCTCTTCCTCTATGTTACCCTTTCGCGGGGAAACTACCGAGCCGCGGGTGAACCGCGAAGCGGTTCGGGGCGCAGCCCCTAGTTCATTATAAAAATATCGGTTGCGATCAACACAAGACTTTCTTCTGCAATATTTATTTTCGGAAAGAACATGTAAAAACATAAGAAAAGCTACAATTGCCAGGGGCCAATCCTCAAATACGCTATATGATGACAGACAGTTGATAATTGATAATTTATTAGGAAGCTTTGACGTACATTGTACTAGAGTTACATTCTTACTACTATGTTAACTTAAAATGTGTTAACTGGCTGCCTCAGGCAAGTTATATACAAAGAAAAAAAATTGTATTTCTTAATCTATATATATACAGCCTTGGCCAAAAGTATTGAGCACCCTGTAAATTTTACTAATATACAAAATCTGATGCTCCAAATCAATCGTATTGTTTATTAAAGTTTTGTCGGCATCTAAAACATAAAATTTAAACAATAGTCAAGTGGCTGGTTAGTAACAAAACATCTAGAACCTTAAAAATTTGCCCTTGTGGTGTTTTTCGATATCCGATTAGTTCGCTTTCTCAGCTCGCTGTGAAGACATACAGTTGTGTAGTGCCTTGAAGTGATTTTTTTTCAATAAATTAAATATTTTAATGTAAATATGGCGAAAAAAAGATAACTGACATTGCAACAGCGGGTAGAAATTCAACTTTTGAAGCAGCAAGGCAAGTCCCAAGTGGAAATTTCTAAAACCGTTAAATGTTCGCGTCGAGCTGTGCAATATGTTATCGAACGGTTCGAGAAGACTGGGTCGCATAAAAATAGACACAGATCTGGACGAAAACGACTTACTATAGATCGTGAAGACAGAATATTAGTAAGGGATTCACTGAAAAATAGGAGAAAAACGTCTTTCGAGCTCGCTGCTGATTTTTCAGTAACAATTAAAAAGCCAATATCTGCCAGGACGACACGAAGAAGACTGCAGAAAGCTGGTCTAAAAGGCTGCAAAGCCAGGAAGAAGCCGTGGCTTTCCGAAAAAAAACAAAAAGGCTCGCTTCCAATGGGCTCTAAAACACAAAAGTTTAACCGAGCAAGATTGGTCAAATATTCTATGGTCGGACGAATCAAACTTTCAGGGGAGTAAAATAATTCCTTTTTCTGTAGAAAAACATTATTTTCGACGTTTGATTCGTCCGACCATAGAATATTTGACCAATCTTGCTCGGTTAAACTTTTGTGTTTTAGAGCCCATTGGAAGCGAGCCTTTTTGTTTTTTTTTCGGAAAGCCACGGCTTCTTCCTGGCTTTGCAGCCTTTTAGACCAGCTTTCTGCAGTCTTCTTCGTGTCGTCCTGGCAGATATTGGCTTTTTAATTGTTACTGAAAAATCAGCAGCGAGCTCGAAAGACGTTTTTCTCCTATTTTTCAGTGAATCCCTTACTAATATTCTGTCTTCACGATCTATAGTAAGTCGTTTTCGTCCAGATCTGTGTCTATTTTTATGCGACCCAGTCTTCTCGAACCGTTCGATAACATATTGCACAGCTCGACGCGAACATTTAACGGTTTTAGAAATTTCCACTTGGGACTTGCCTTGCTGCTTCAAAAGTTGAATTTCTACCCGCTGTTGCAATGTCAGTTATCTTTTTTTCGCCATATTTACATTAAAATATTTAATTTATTGAAAAAAAAATCACTTCAAGGCACTACACAACTGTATGTCTTCACAGCGAGCTGAGAAAGCGAACTAATCGGATATCAAAAAACACCACAAAAGCAAATTTTTAAGGTTCTAGATGTTTTGTTACTAACCAGCCACTTGACTATTGTTTAAATTTTATTTTTTAGATGCCGACAAAACTTTAATAAACAATACGATTGATTTGGAGCATTAGATTTTGTATATTAGTAAAATTTACAGGGTGCTCAATACTTTTGGCCAAGGCTGTATATAAATAGTTTCATTTCTTAGGTACTATATAATAGGTTAGCTTCTGTCCCTACCATTCAATCTTACAATTAAAACTTAAATAATATGAGTAAAAAGAAAAAAAAAGTTAATAATAATGATAATCTATTTCAACAAAGTGTAATTCACACGTGTAATTCTGTTGTAAATCTTACTTGCAAGGATAAATTCACTAAAACTATGAATCGACTTCAGGTTGACAATCATGTGAGGAAAGTGAGTACGTTAAAAAAAAAAATATATTACAAAAATAAATAAATAGAAGGGAAAAAAAAAGAGAAAAAAAAAAAAAATAGTTAACCTCTATACACCTCAGGAGTGGCTTTATGATAAAAATTGAGCAAAGTCGCATCTTCATTGGAAGGGCTAAAACAGCTATCTGAGGAGGAAGCTAAAATATTAACTGGGGATGCGTAATATCTGTCTTGAATGCCAAATCTTTTGTTAGATACGTAAATTTGCTTTTGGTTTGGGTTGTCGTGGTTTTCTAACTTGCGGAGGGTTTTTTTTGCCAATTCGATCAGGTAAGTTAGCAACGGTGTAATTTCCGATTTGGAGTAGATCTCGACATTAGGGTACCACTTTCCCCCTGGTCGTCTGTGCTTCTTGATGCAATGCCTTAGAATTTTTCTCTCAAAAATAAGGAGTTCTTTGGCTAGACTTGGAGATATGGTAAACCAGGTGCAGAAACTGTATCCGATAATCGGTCGAATCAGAGTTTTGTAAATCAAGAGTTTTACCTTATTGTGAACGTAAGCTGATGTCAGTAGTTGGTTTATACATGAGACTGCTCTTTGAGCTTTCCTTAGGACCATTTTTGCATGTGGGTTGAATTTTAATCTGTTGTGGAACTTGACACCAAGGTATTTCACTTCTTTTTTGAGAGGAATCAGGGTGTTATTGATTTTAAGTTTCAGGTTTTTGCTTTCTTTCACCGCCATGTAGTGTCCCCTCCCACTCGCATTTCGGAAACAGATCAGTTCGCATTTGTTGAGGTTTACTCGAATCCCCCAGTTATTACAAAACTCAAGTACTTTTTCCATGTGTGCTTCAACTGATTTCAGGGCTTGTGATGGCCTTTTATGCTGTGCCATTAGTACCGGGTCATCTGCATACTGTATGGATTCGGATGCTGGGATACCCGAAGCATTTTCCGGGGACATGGACGGGAAATCCGACATGAATAAATTAAATAGGCCAGGGCCCAATATTGAGCCTTGTGGTACGCCTGAACAGACTCTGACTGCTTCTGAACTTTGATTTCCGATACAGACTGCTAACACCCTTTCGGAGAGAAAGCTGTCTATCAACTTGAATAAGTGTGGCGAAATTCCGAGTTTGATAAGTTTATATCTCAAGCCATCTGACCAAACGGAATCGAAAGCTTTCTCAATGTCCACAAGGCAAGCTACCGTACATGACTTTTCTCTCAAGCCTTTAAGGATTTTGTCTTGTAGGAGAAGGATAGCTTGCTCCGCCGAGTGCCCGTTTACGAAACCGAATTGAGTTTTCGGTATCAAGGATGAAGCCCAATCATCCAGGGTTATCCTGATTACCCGTTCAAAGATCTAATATGATGACAGACAAAATGTTTATTTAAAAAAAACCCCATTTGTACAGGAAAGGGGGAAAGGAGTGGTCCGATTGGATTTTGGTGTATGGATGAGTTACGTAGAAACCTATTCTAAACAGATTTCACCTTTATAAATTTTTCAATATGACTCACCGTTTTTACAAAAAACTGTTTCAGTTGCTTGTGGGAGGAGGAAGCAGTGGTACGATTGGATTTTGGTGTATGGATGAGTTATGTAAAATCCTATTCTAAATACATTCTACCTTTATCAGTTTTTCAATACAACTCGCCGTTTTGGAGGAAATTGCAAAAAACTGTTTCGTTTGTATGAGGGAGAAGGGAAGGAATGATCCAATTTTTCCCGTTCAAGAACTTCGCCTAGCCATTTACGAGAAACGAAACTGGACAAAATTTCAAGTCTCTAGTTTAATCCTTTCGAAAGTTATGGTGTTCGCGGACGGACGGACGGACAGACGGACAGACAGGCTGACGGACATCCGGAAATTAAAATCTTTTGTCATCCCTAAAGGAGCCTCCACACGTTCAATGTAATTGAGAGGTATTATTGATCAAATTTTCGTCAAGTAACATTGATGGAAATTGCCTGCAAACATAACATTGAAGAGCATCCAAACGATCAATGTCACTTGAAACATGAGTCATTCAAGAAAAATTGTCAAGTAACATTGAACGTGTGGAGGCGCCTTAACACTCTGGTGTAGTTCATTTTTGTGTGTGATGACGGTTACAAACGGTAAGGTTAAGTTAATATACCCTTTGGTTTCACCATACGAGTATAAAAATTTCAAGTCGCTAGGTCAACGCGCTCTCGAGTTATTTAACCCGTATTTCATTTAAAGTTACTTAAAAGTATTTCATGTGTCAAATTGACACAATACCAGAAAATCCCATATTTTTAGTGTTAATTGTAACAAAATTAAGTTTTCTTGATTAATCATTATTTTTTTTATTGAGAAAAGCAAAAAAAATAATTTGTTCTTATTAATAACATACAAAATTACATAAAAAAGGAATCAAGAAAATTGAACGTTGGTTCCACATTTTTCACAAATTGTGAAACGGTGAAATGGACAAGTAGATTTTACATATTTATCACATCGTACACTGTGGACATTGGAATTAGATTTTTTTTTTGGAAACGATGGCAAATTGTATTCCTGTTGATACTATTTCAATTCAAATAAAAAATGTGCATGAAATATCTTTTTGACGCAGCGTAATGTTTAAGTTTTTACCATTGTGTCAATTTGACACATGAACGACAGATTAAGGGATTTTTTTGTACTGCGACCATGTAACACCTAACGGTAAATCCAATTAGAAAAATTAAAAATTCATATACGATTTTTACCTTGCGCCAAAATCTCAGATCAATTTAATAAAAAAAACAATGAAATAAGTGGATTTGAATTCGAAAATTGTGTCAAATTGACACGAAATACGGATTAGGGTTAAGCTACGTAAAATGGACAGATCGACAAAAAGATGCACGGACATCTCATAATTTTGCCTGAAACGGATTTCGTATTACAATACTTTCTCTGTATATCAGAGGAAAGTAAAAACACTCTTAACCCTTTGTTGACCGTCGGTACTTTTAAGTACCACCAACTTTAAATCCTCATATTTTTTGCTTATCCAATAGTATCAACATTCTGTATACTTCTATATATATACCACTGGCGTAAATACCACGACTTTGATCAAATTAGTTTAAGTCTTTTTTTAAATGCTTTCTGGAACCATTTTCAATGAAATAAATTCATGGTTATTGATTTATTGTTGTTCAATTTCTGGTCCACAAAGGGTTAATATAGGTGTTGGGCTATATCCAAGCTTACTCTTTTGTTATCCCTCTTTAATATTTTCTGAACTACTAAGAAGGCTTTCATCCAATCTTCACTATTAGACAATGTGTTCTCTATCCTTTTGAGTTGAATTTGTCAAAGAAAACAAAAATTGTCCGCGTAAAAACCTTTGTGTAAAAATGTTCAGGCAAACATTAATCACTTCTGCCTAATAATAGTCCAATTAAAAGAAACACAAAAAAATATTAAGCATTTATAAAATTTCAACTCTTTTATTTACACACAAATGGATAAAAAAAGCTTTTTAAAACAATTTCCAAGGTAAATTCCCACACACAAAAAAACCCAATATACCAAAGTTACATAAATCGATAAAAAATAAATTGAAAAAAAAACCATTTGAGCAACCCTGAATCAAAAGGCATTCACACCTGCAAACGGAGCCATCCCTCAAATTTTCATTCTCCCAACTGACTGACATCCCATCACTTTTATGTCGTGTGTGTACGTCAGGTATTACTGGCGACTGACGTTAATAAAATTAATGTTTCGAAGCGTTTTACGAAATTAAAGTGTGTTAATTAGGCAGCTAATTGGTAGCGACAAATTCCCTTAGGCAATCTTACGAGTATTCCTCCTTTGACGTGGTATAAACGAACGGCTGGTAAGTGCTTTTTGCACCCCTCGATTTACATATACGAGCATGTGATCATACCAGGTAAGTTACATGTCGTCATATCCAATTCTATTAGGGAGGACTTTTTTTATTTTGTTTTAAACAAATTGCCATTTACTCTCACTTGAATCGAAGGATACTAAATGGCGAGGCGATAGAAAGGGGCGTAGGTTATGTCGCACTTCGGAATGTAGGAGCGGTTCATAAATGAGAATGTGACAAACACTTATATGGGGTTTATCACACTATGTTTTATAGATAGGGAATTATCGTTTTATAGGTCATGGCCGATTTAATATGTATTAAACAACGTTTCATAAATTCCAATTCTACTCCTCGCACGAATTATGCCATTTCCATACCTAAAAAAATTCAACAATTTCTATTCGAGTAATTACTTACGCGCAATGAATTCTCAAATTACTTCAAATAAACACTAAATTGTTTTTGTTGATAATTACCTGGAAAAGAGAGAGAAAAAGCATTAAATTAGTTAATTATTTAGAAAAGAAAATTTAAAACAATGCATTTGTGTGCGACCAAATTCAATTTCGATGAAGATTTGTTTCGGAAGGCTACAAAAATTCGTGGCCTACATTTTTACAAGATTTTTTAAATACAATAACATAAAACCTCGATGACTCCAAGATTTTCAATCTCTTTAAACTTCCCTCTATGTGACTACACATCTTTGTCTCTTACCTCGATAACTCGAAAGTAACCCTTGGTAACTCGAAGTTTTTTAAAAAAAATCAGTTTTTTGAAAATCTCTCTTAAGGTGCCGGTCTACATGAGAGTAAATACGCGAGTAACCATAGTTTATACTAGTTAGGAAACGTAGGGCTTTTTACGTGTACCTACATTGGAGTAAAGATAACCGATATACTCTGGACGCGGTTTTTCTTTCTTTCCTATGCGTAAATTACCAACAAAACACAACACATGTAAAACCTAGCCATATTTTCATACACCACCAACACATGCAATCTCCCGCTGTCGGAAAATTGCATGTGTTGGTGGTGTATGAAAATATGGCTAGGTTTTACATGTGTTGTGGTTTGTTGGTAATTTACGCATAGGAAAGAAAGAAAAACCGCGTCCAGAGTATATCGGTTATCTTTACTCCAACGTAGGTACACGTAAAAAGCCCTACGTTTCCTAACTAGTTAAACTATGACTTTTGCCAGCTCGCAGAAACTAGCTCGCGGGTTTTTGCGAGTTTCTGCGAGCGACTCTCAGAGACGTGTCCATTTGCGAGTAGCTGCTATCGAGAAATCTCGAGAGGTTCTTGCCGACATTTACTCTCATGTGGACCGGCACCTTTAAACTATGCACTTTTATGAAAAAACGAAAATAACCAAATTTATAGGAAATAAATTTTTTTACATTTTTGCTTTAACGGTTTTTACGTATCTTTAACGGTTCTCAAGATATTTGAAAAAATATTATTTTTTAAATATTTTTCCGAAACTAAATATTGCAGAGGAAAGTTTGGTGTAGATCGTAACAGATATTTTTACTTTCTTATACGTGGTAAATAAAGTATTGTATTCATCAAAAATTTTGACCTCTGAATATTGCCTAAAAATCATTTCCCGAGCACTCCTGAGTCGATTGGAGCATTTACAAAGATGTCTTCCTGTCTGTCAGTCTGTCGGTCTGTATGTCGGTCTGCCTGTCGATCTGTCGGTCTGCCTGTCGATCTGTCGGTCTGCCTGTCGATCTGTCAGTCTGTCTGTCAGTCTGTATGTCAGTCTGTGTGTCGGTCTGTCAGCCTGTGTTCAAGATTTCTCAAAAACTAATAGAGCTAGAGCCATGGAATTTTACAGGCATGTTTGGTCCTGGAATGGGAAAATCCTGTCAACTTATGGTGAAAATTCGTTAATGGGACGTAACCAAAATGACTTTTTAAACCGGATTTTAAAAATCACAATTTGTTATTTACTCCGAAACCACGCGTTCTTCAGTAGTCTTATGTACAACAAAAGTTGGAGACAATAAAATTTTCTACATCTTTGTCTTTTACTAGAACTGCGTAACTCAAGTCGTTATCGAAATATATCGTTATTTTAGAAAGATCAGTTTTTTGCGATTACCTCGAAAAATAACCGCTTTTTGACAGATCAATGTATGAGATGAATTGAAGAAAATAATATTTGCCACAATTTTGTCTTTTAGCTCGATAACTCGAAGTATTTTACCGTTATCCGCTATCTTTTACCGTTATCGAGATATCATTAAAAATTAAAAAATATATATTTTGGCAAATTGCTTGCAAACTGACGGTTTTTCGAAAAAAAAATATTTTTTGCAAACTGCTTGCAAACTGAGGGAATTGAAGGTATTGAAATTATCTACATTTTTGTCTTTTACCGTAAATCGATATACAATTAAAGTCCTCTAACTCGAATTGCCTGCTGCCATCAAAATCGAGTTAGAGAAATTGAAACAATTTTTTTTAAATACAAGGGAGCGCTAAAAAAAGTTAAAAAAAATTCGAGTTAGAGGGAAATTTGAATTGTAGGGATTTCGAGTTAGAGGACTTTGGTTGTATTTTACCGTTATCGAGATATTTCAGATTTTGAAAAATAAAAATTCATATTTTTATGTAAACTAATATTTTATTCGTCAGATAAATTGTGCAGAAAAGTACATTTTGTATAAGAAAGTCATGTGCTGTTCACATCGCATATTTTTATTCATTTTTGTAAATATCTCATGCAAATATCAACGGACGCAGATTCCGCAAGAGTGAGTTTTGAAAAAAGCGCGAGAGTTTTTTTTAACTAAACAATATTTGGGTTTCACTGTTTGCGCACCTTTGAGTTATCCTTTAGACCAGCGGTGGCCAACCCGCGGCCCGCGGGCCGCATGCGGCCCGAGACGTTTGAAAATGCGGCCCGCCAAATGATTTGAAATTTACAAAAAAAACTATGTAACTAATAAAATACAAAATACTAAAACTGCTCATAAAGTTTATATGCAATTTTACAATTTAATTTTTACACCCGTATGGTGAATCCAAAGCGTATATTAACTTAGCCTTATCGTTTGTAACGCCAAGATCCCGTCATCACACACAAAAATGAATTGCGCCAATGCGTTTAGAATGATAAAATAAATTAATTTGTGCATGTCCGTCCGTCTGTGGCGCGGAGCTACAGACTTGAAATTTTACGCAGATTCGTTTTTCGTAAAATACGAGGCTAAGTTCGTTAATGGGCAAAAACGGACCATTAGAGGGGGTACCCCCCATAACAAATGAAAACGTTTTTTGCGAATATCTCAAAAACGGTGCCTCTTATGTAAAAAGTACAAGAACAAAAGTTATTTAGGATATAATTCTACATAAAACTCCCATACCTCAAAATCCGATTGGAATAAATTTTAAAACATCTTCTTCGACAGTTTGACTTCAAAGTGGAATTTTGATAATAACTGTTCGCCGTTCACTTAAATCACCATACGGGGTTTCAATAATTGCCAGATTGGCAGTTTTAGCTTTTGTTATGTTTTATTTTACATAAGTACTACTCGTATATATACATTTACATTTACATAAGTCCATTTATACATATATTTGTTTAGCAAATATCTTTTTCTTATCCCACGACTCCATTAGACACTTTTCCAGATTGGATTTAAATCCAATCACGAAAAAGTTTAATGGACACTCAAAAAATCTTGCATCATGATTTAAATCTCCTTACTGTCATGATTTTTTCGGCTACTGAAAAGTAGGATTTTTTTTGACATTTCGTCGCCTGAGAATTTAAGTGTCGTATGTAGTTTTTTTCGAGTTTTGAATTGGGATCAGTTTCTGAGTTTTTCAAAGCTGCTTTTAAATTTGGTGCAATTCATTTTTAATTTTCTTAAAGACTAATACTAATTCTGTATTCGATTAAAATTTGAAAAAAATCGGTCCGCTGGAAAAAGAGTTATGATAGTTTAAACTCAATTCACTCAAAACCAACGAAAATTACATACGACATTTAAATTCTCAGCCGACGATTTGTTCAGTCAAATTAGCTGATTTCTAGTTGGCTGCCCTGATTACCTCCTGATTGACATTTCTAAGTACGCTATGGAGACACGATAAATATGAAAAATCATGACTGAAGATGCCCACGCGGGGATTTCTTTATTCGCCAAAATATGGAGTAGGTGAAAAAATCATGATTTTTAAAAGCCCAATGGAGTCGTGGGGTTATGCTCAACTTTTTGCATTTTGTTCTAAATTTTTTTTTAAACCAAGTGACTGTTAAAAAACAACATAAAATATTATTTGAAAATTTTACTAAGAAACGGCGGTTATTCTATTTTTTCATGTGCGGCCCGCCAAAAAAAATGAATCATCAGATTGGCCCGTGGAACGATTTGGGTTGGCCAGGCCTGCTTTAGACCAAAGAAGAAACTGGACTTTAACATAATTTGGAAAATATAGAACCTGGCTACATAATTCCAGAGTGATTCCCGGAACCGAACCCTTGAAACCCAAAACCAACAAACACAACTGGATTCTACCAGAAACATTTCACCGACCCACTTATGTTTCAGGAATTCCAGCCACAAATCCCACACAATAATTTAAAACGCCATGACGTATGCAACAAGGATTTTACCCCAAAAATAAAATTTCGAAAAATTCCATTTTATTGCGTTTCGCTCATATGCCAAGGACTTTTAGCTCATGTAAGGCAAAAGAAAAACCCCTTCAATTTTCCAAGCGATTTTCCACTGCATTTTCAGCAAAATCCACTCTAATTCCGGGCATTTCCTCCTTAAGCAATAAACAAATATGCTGCCATCACATTAATTTCATTCATGGACCAAATTTTTAAGCGTAACACAAAAATTGTAGTTGATGTGGTGAAATTTAAGGAGGCACCCCAATTTTATGTTAAGCGTCGTCCTTATGCGACATTAATGATTTTTTTTCTGTATTGTTTTTCCGGCTGGTATTTTCTGTGGAAAATATTTTTATGTCGCAATACCCGAGGACAAACAAGAATACTCGGCCGTTAATATGAAAACGTATGGGACCAAATATGGGGCGTAGCAGCCAACACCCCATTGGGCAGTCATAAAACCAATAAAAACTCATAAAAAACACGAAAAAAAACTCCACAGAATTAAAGAAAATTCTTATAGTGTGACATTATGCTTGTCTAATGACGTCGCCGATATTCCGTCATCTTCCAGAAATTTCATTCGGGAACAACAAAAAAAATGGTTCGCCCAGAAATGTCGGATTCCTCACTTATTCCTTCCGGCCTACTAAAAAATACTCTGACAGAGTCGAACCCTATGTAACAATGAGGGGTTGTTTACACGCTAAACATATGGAAAAACCCCACATATTTTTAAACATAATTCCTAAAAGTTAGCGAAATGGGATGAGAATTCAATTGTCAGCAATAAATAATGTCTCGGCAATGGCTTCAGGCCTTCAAGAACTATTCGTATTTCAAAAAAGACATCAAGTTAAATACGAAGAATGAAAACATATTCGAGGAGCAACAAAATTCCCGGATGTACGCAAAACCCATAGGAGATGGGAAAGCCTGAGGGAATTTCATTCGAGTTGAAGTTCTGGCGCTGCTCGGGAGTCATCAACATGGCTTGGCAGTCATTTTTCATTGTTTCTATTAAGAATTTTTAATGATTTTTTGTAATGAGATATGAGAAAATGGACATTTTCATGTAAAATGTCTCCCTTGTCCCCAAGTGCAAGTCATGAATAATTTCGTAGCTGCTTTCATAACTAGGGCAGTGTCAGATAAGAATGAAAAGTTCTTCAATTTCTGAAAAAGACAATTGCGAGTTTAGTTGATGAAGTTGTCAAGGGACTTTAATGACTCAATGGGTGCGGGTGGAGAGTGTTTTGCTATCGGCATGTTGAATTTATAAGAGGTGTAACAGAGAATAACAGACAACTTCAATATTTTGTGAGTAAACATCAAAAATAAGAGTTATTCATGTTCAATGGCTGAAATGTTCCTAATTCCGACCATGTACGCAATTCAGATCTCACACCTATTTGAGGCTCTGTTCTCAATTTCGTCACTGTATGTACTTTTGGGAGTGCTGCGTCCGGAGTTTCGACTGGTCCCGTGATTTCAACTCGATCAACTCTGAAATGTTCCTAATTTCAATTCAACCCCTAATTCCGACCCTGCAGTTCCGGTCCTTAACCCCGTCAGACCGCGGGGTCATATATGACCGCACCAGTTTTTTGTACAGAAACTCTAATTTAACGGAGAAGAATGCATCAAATTAATTTTTGAGTTATTCTCCAACCAGGTCTGCATGTAGCGGTATTTTTGGCTGACATATAATTTTTTTTTTTGTCATATTTTAGAATGAATCCATAAAAAGTTTTCCCGCATCTTACGATTGGTATACCTCGGCCTCAAGGGGTTAAATTCGGACCTCGCGTTTGTAAATATTTACAATCCGGTATGTAACTCCGATCAACTTACTTTTAACCTTTCGGGCTCTCCAAAAATAACGTCACGCTTTTAGGAGAGAGAAGGGTTTTGTAATTTTAGGGGAGAGGAGGCTTTGGTAGTATGACGAGGCGGTACTAAAATTCACACGAAAAAAATTTTTTTTTATTAAAAAAGGTTCTACTATTTTTAAAAAATGCACTAAATAGGAAAAAGTATTTTTTTGGGCACTGTGTATTAGAAATAAAAGCGAGATAAAAACATAAAAAATACAACAAATATTTTTAAAAAAATATCTGTTACGATCTACACCAAACTTTCCTCTGCAATATTTAGTTTCGGAAAAATATGTAAAAAATAATATTTTTTCAAATATCTCGAGAACCGTTAAAGATACATCTAAACCGTTCAAGAAAAAATGTAGAATATTTTATATCCTATAAATTTGGTTATATGCATTTTTTCATAAAAGTGCATAGTTTTCGAGAGATATTCAAAAAAAACTGATTTTTTCCAAATATCTTGAGAACCGATGCAAAAAAAAACCATTGAAGCAAAAAAGGTAGAAAGTTTTATATCCTTTAATCTTGCTATATTAATTTTTTCCCAAACACTCAGAAAAATGGAGGCTAACTCGACGACCTACATACGGCGTAATTGGCCTCGGGCAGGCGCGCGTTCGCCTGCATGAGAGAAAGTAAAACTTGTGTTGACCTGTGATCGGAGAAATTCTGAAATTAAGCCACCAGCAGGTGAAGTAGGGCATTGGGAGCTGCACGAGTTGACCTAAGATAGGCATTTTGAGGATGTAATGTCATGTAATGCAAACCTCTGTCAGCCAGCTAGCGGTCAGATTTAACCTGACAAAAAGTTGACCTGGACATTTTTCTGAGTGAAAGCGAATACGTTTCAAAGAATTTTCAAAAAACGGTATTAAAAAAAAAAACGAAAATTGTATGGGAGGTACCTGTTATAGTTACCGTTACTTTTCCAAGAATTAATAACAAACTACGATTTTTATAAAACTTATACACAATAAAATTTCTTTTTTAGTCTTCGAATATATTTCCCTGCTTTTGAGATATTTTTACAAACATTTTGGCTCCAGAATCGGATTCAGCGACCCCAAAACCCCCAGATGAGATTTTTTCCAAAAATTTCGGGGAAAAGATAATCACGTTATCCTAACAGGACCTTCTAATATCCTTACAGAGTTGTTAACGGCAGAATCGAATTCAGCGACCCCAAAACAATCAGATGAGATTTTTCCCGAAAAATTTGAGGAAAAGGATAATCAGTAATCCTTGCAGGACCCCTCGTTATCTTTGCGGGCTTTTTAATGCCAGAATCGAAGTTAGCGACCCCAAAAAACCCTCTTTTCCCGAAAAATTTCTTCGAAAGATTTTATCATACTGATTTCTTCCCGAAAAATTTGAGAAAAAGGATAATCACGGTATCCTTACAGGACCTTCCGTTATCTTTACAGACTTCTTAACGTCAAAATCGGATTCAGCAACCCAAAAAATTCTCAGATAAGATTTTTTCCGGGAAAGTTTGCGGAAAAGGACCTTTTTAAAGGACCTTCCGTTATCCTTGCAAGTATAGAAAATATTGAATTGTCACCGGACTTACGTATGTGCGCAAAATTTTAACGCAATCGGATGATTGGAGTGGGTAAAAATTAGATTGCAAGATTTGACCCTGACAGACAAGCAAGCTAATAAAAAAGAGCTTTTAAAAATCGAAGAAAATACGAAGGGCCGATCGAAGGGAAGGCAAGGCTTGAAATATCTAATGCCTGGAGCCCAATGAACGCAACGCGAACGCAGAAACTGTCACTTACAAGTTTGTTCCATAGAAATGCTTTTGAAGTGAGCACAGTGAACGCAGTGAACGCAACTACAACGCAAAAGTTTTCAAACTTCTAACTTTACCGCAGAATTCTGCGTTGAGAGTTCATAAAGTGAGGTTGGGGAAATGTCGTTCGAGGAAAAATGGATAGCCTTAGAGCAAAAAAACAACAAATAACAAAAAAAAAAAACCAACAAAGCAAATTATCGCTTCAAAATTATCAATTTTTGTAATTTTGCCAGCTTTATACCACTTTATATTATGTCACTTGTACTACATCACGAGATGCCATTGGTCTCTGCCGCTGAAATGTTGCGCTGCGTGACAGTTCACAGCGTTGGAGTTGCGTTTACGTTGCGTTCATTGGGCTCCAGAGGTAAAGTTATACTTCTTCGTCGCTACAAACGGAGTTCTTAGTCTGCCGCAATATCACGCACCAGAGATCCCGGTCGCGTGCCGATGCCGTTCGGTCTTTCATCTCAACGTCGTCTTGCCATCTATGGCTGGGTCTAGACTCCAGCATGACATTTTATAGATAGCTCCTTGCAAGATTTAACGTTGCATGAAGAGACAAAAAAAAATTATTTTGCCCACAGAATTTCTTTGCATTTTTTTCTTATGTTTCCCACAGCCGTTTTTTATTAAATTTTGTATGCAAATTCATTTAATTTTCGTGACTATCGATTTTCAATAAATTTGAATAAAATTAATTTTTTCCAATGAATTTACAAACTTGAATTTTCAATCCAATTTCAGTTTTTTTTCATCAAGAAAAATTATAAATCAGAAAATGTGGGCATAAAAAAGAGTTCGCGTTAACCCATTTTTCGCCACCCGATAACAATTCTTACCACAACTTTGAATGTTCATCGAATTTCATTAAATTTTATCAAATTTCATCAAAATTCATCAGATAACTTTTCCAGTGATTGCAGTGCTAATATAGATTCTTTAATTATTCGACTGGTAAACTGAAAAACGTGTTGATTAGATTTACCCATTTTTTGCCACAAAAGAGGCAAAAAACCTTCACAGAACCGTAAAAGACCGCGTTTTTGGTTGGTAAGTATTCTTACCACAAAACTTTTTCCGCATTTTTGTTCAGGTTTTCGAGGAAAGGACCATGAAGAGGTAAGAGCGAGCCCTAAGCTTATTTTTATTCCATAATCAATAAAAATTGTCACCTTTTTCTGAAAAAATACCAAATATTGAGCATATCAAAGTATCGACTGTTTGCCGTTGTTAAGAATTTTTACCACAATTTTCGGGAAAACTTTTGGTCGGAAAATTCTGAAACTTTTTGAAAGTCATATTCGATCCAAAAGTAGCGTCCACATGAAAAAAATTTCCATGAAAAAATTTCAACGCCTCTAGGAGCGGTGAAAATGGGTTAAGAATAATTCCACGTCTTGTAACTGCGATTTCTGCGCCTTCCTTTGGACAACACTCGCGGCGTCGCGTCGGTCGGCAAGAAACAATTTTGATATCAAATAACAACAAAGTGAGGAATGAAAATATCAAAAATGAATTTTTATTTGCAATTTTCTTAGCAGCTCGACTAAGGAAAAACAAGTTATGCTGCCGTCTGTAATATTTTTTACATCTTTTCGGATATTTTAACATCGTATCGACAACGAATTCCCACTCAAGGAGATTCCGTTTACGTTGAATTTTTCCCCGGTTTGCTGGTTGTTGGATTCTCAAAGATGAGACTTTTTTCTCGTTTTGAAAGGGCATCCAATTTAAGCCCTTCTTTAAATAGTCTCAAAGCCAGCAAGAATTCTAAGAAATCGCTGCGAAAAAAATGCCTTCGTATCATCGATAAGGAAGGAATATCAGATTTGAACGTTTCGACGATGAGCGCCTACGACGTATCCCCGAACAGTGGAAAATGCTGCAGGATCCATGGAAATATATCTGCCTTGTTGTTATAGGATGGATGTTGTCTGCTTGTGGAAATGTGAGAAGTTGTAACAACGATCAATAAAAATTGAATTAAAAATGTAATTTCCTGTAGAAGGCGAAGGCGAATAGCGAAATATAATCAACACCGAGAATCTATTCAATGTCTGTTAGTAGAGATGGGGTGATATTTCTGATGGCGGCTTTACAGCGTCTTTAAGATATCTTGCGGTTTTAAATTACATTTCAACGAAATTGATTGGAAATAGAATCAAAGAGGTGCTAGCGGGGAAATTGTGGGAAAAAAAATTCTCATAAAACTCAGTTTTTATGCTGGCAGAAAAGGGAAACTTATTTATTAAGAAACTTTGAATTTTCAAAAGTTTTACGGAAATGTCCAGCAAGGCATCTTTCATACATCTCCATACTACCTTACAAAGAGGAAATTTTTTTCCGAGTCTGTGGAAAAAATGTATCTCTTTGTAAGGTAGTATGAAGAGGTCCAATGGAATTTGAATGTATGGTAAAGATATGTAATTTTTAATATAAATATAGAAAACCGTAAAAAAAATCAGGTGTAACCAAAATGGTGGGAAGTCGGTAAGGATAACGGAAGGTCCTGTTAGGATAACGTGATTATCCTTTTTTTTAGAATTTTTGGGGTCGCTGAATCCGATTCTGGAGTGAAAAAGTCCGTAAGGATTTCTCAGAGGCGAGGATATATGAGGCGTTCGGGACAAAAAAGGCCTAACCTACAAAATCGAAATTTGGGGGTTTTTGTAACCCACAAAATCGAGATTTGGGAGTTTTTGGTTTTTACACAGCGTAAATTTCTTGGAAAAAAAAATTGATGCACATTAAAATATTATTAGCAAAGCTAAAATCAAAAGTTTCATTTTGGCACTCACTATGAGAGTGAGTTGAAACATAAGAAAAGCTGAAATTGCGAGGGGCCAATCGTCATAATACATATAAAGTGACGGACAAAATCCTTATTTAGAAAATCCATTTTTACAGGAGAGGGAAAAACGTGTGGTCCAACTGGATTTTAAGGTATAGATAAGTTTTGTAAAATCATATTCTAAACACATTTGATCTTTATAAATTTTTCGATACGATGCACAGTTTTCAAGAAAACAGGAAAAAAAAACACTTTAAAAAACAAGTTTTATAACCTTATACACTTTCAAAATGCACTAAAAAGTAAAACACAAGTTTAAAGTTTCACAAAAAATGTTTTTATGAATTGCGTGTTGTTGTAAAAATATAAAGTGTGCTGCGTTGCACAGTATGAAACCGCTATTACAGATTCAAGAGCAAATGCAACGTCACAAACTTTATATTTTCACAACAACACGCAATTTATAAAAACATTTTTTGTGAAACTTTAAACTTGTTTTTTACTTTTTAGTGCATTTTGAAAGTGTATAAGGTTATAAAAGTTGTTTTTGAAAGTGTTTTTTTTTATTTTATACTTTTTAGTCTTGAATTAGCCTACCAAAAACCTTCAGAAAAGATCTTTCGCGGGAAATTTGAGCAAAAGGAAACTCACGTTATCTTTGCAGGACATTCCGTTATCCTTACAGAATTTTAAATGTCGGAATCGGATTCAGCGACCCCAAAACCCCCTAATGCCATTTTTTCCCGGAAAAAATGGGAAAAGGATATTTGTGTTATCCTTACAGGACCTTCCATTATCCTTACAAAAATATTGAACTGTCACCGGAACTACGCAAGGTGACAAAATTTCATCTTCCTAGGTTGCATAGTTTCGGAGATATAAGTTTCCAAAGATTCCAGAGATAGACACATAAGGTAGCCAGCCAGGTAGGTAGGTATGTACACTCTCGAAAAAATCCGGGGACGAATTAACTCCGCCTGAAAACATCTCTAAAAGTTTAACACCGTAGCTCGGAGTTATTTTTACATTTGTATTTTACGGAGCTAAATATTCAATTTAACACCGTTTTGACCTAAATTTTAAATGAACTCCGAAAAGGAGTCAAAAATTCACTACAACTCCTTTTAGGAGTTATTTAATTGTAAAGGGTGTTCACGTTTAGAAGAGGCTTGCCAATTGGCTTCAACAGCCTATTGGGAAGGCAAATGGTTTACAATTCGAGAGGTCCCGTGTTCGAGTCCCGGCAGAGACATGCAAGAAAAGTTTTTTAACAAGTCAATATTAACTTTGGAAACACGAAAAAAAAACTCAAAACATCTCAAATGCTTGCAAAAAAAAGAGAATTTGTGAGGTTTTTTTCTTGGTAATAAATTGGTTTAACACCGAAAAATTGTTAAAAATTAACACCCATAAGGAATTGTTGTGAACTCCTAGCCCGGTGCTCGATTTTCTCCAATAGGTGATGGACTCCCTCAAACTCCCTTTCGGTGCGTAATCGACTTCATTTTTTCGAGAGTGTAGGTAGGTAGGTAGGTCGCGACAATCCAACTTAATAGAAAGTGTATAAAAAAAGTATTCCATTTGTACGGGAGTGGGGGTAAGCAGTGGTCCGATTGGATTTGGATATATCGATGAGTTATGTAATATTTTATTCTAAACACATTTTACCTTGATAAATTTTTCAATATGACTCGCCGTTTTCGAGAAAATTGCAAAAAAAAATGTTTCGTTTGTATGGGGGGAAGGAATGGTCTAATTTTTCCCGTTCAAGAACTATTTACGAGAAATGTGACTGTACAAAATTTCAAGTCTGTAGCTCAATCATTTCGAAAGTTATGGTGTTCACGTTTTGTGTCAGAAATAAAAGCGAGATTATCCTTTTTCTCAAAATTTTCGGGAAGAAATCAGTATGATAAAATCTTTCGGGAAGAGGGAGTTTTTCGGTTCGCTGACTTCAATTCTGGCATTAAAAAGCCCGAAAGGAGGGTCCTGCAAGGATTACTGATTATCTTTTCCTTAAATTTTCCTGGAAAAAAATCGGTTTTTGGGGTCGCTGAATCCGATTCTGACGTTAAGAAGACTGTAAGGATAACGGAAGGTTCCGGAATTTTAAACTATTTTCTCTATATTTAAAGCTTTACGAATTTTAGAAGTTTATGAATATTTTTTAAGCATTCCAGTCTAAATTTAAGACTCAGACATCTTAAACTTAAACCGTAAGGTTTTAATTTAAGATTTTTTAGAAATTTGGAACTAATTTTTAAACTATTTTAGACTAAAATTTAAATTTTAATACCTTAAATTTAGACCGGATAATACTATTTAAAATTTGAAAATAATTTCAAACTTTTAAGTTTGGTTTTTAAGCTCAAAAAGGTGTTGACCTATATGTAGGAAAAAAGTCTAAAAATTAGACTTTATTTTTTAGCGTGTATATTTAGGGAAGAGAAGAACCACACCACCACACCAATAGGAACACAGTTTAAGTTCAGGTCCCAGCATATATTTAATTATCTTTGGTACAAATGGCATTTTATGAACTTCCACATGCTGTGTTTGAAAAATTAACCTGAGTTGAAAAAAAATTAATTTATCTGACATTTTAGAAAAAATAAATTGAAAAAGTTTAATTACGAGTTCATTGAATTTTCATTTGGTAAATAACAAAACCATTTGAAAAAGAAGTTATCGTGTCTACTGGCACTTGGATAATTTTTTAAACTATTCAATGAAAATTTCCTATCAAAAACCACCCTCTCCCCGCAAGAAAACTCTACTTTATATGGTTTTTCTCACGCTAAACTTCCCATATATGTATGTCGTGTGTGGTGGTTGAATTCGGTAGTTTTACATGTGTCGGGAATATAAGGTGAAAAATATGGAAACCACATGAAAAACCTATTCGAAACCATTTTCCAACCACCCACAGTAAGACTAGAATATGTTTTTTTTTTTCGAAGCAGTTTTCCCGCATTTATTTTAGATTGAGAAAATATCTAAATTTCTCTACATCACAACTCGTAGTCGTCTGATATTTAAGTGGTACAAATATGCAGCCATCCATTGAATATTACTATCGCTATTATGTGGCTTTTTACCCGAGCGGGTGGTTTTTTTTGTGCAAAAGCAACCGAACTTCTCATAGGAAGGAAAAATCGGGCAAGCTGTGGATCCTGCAGGTGAGGGAGACATTGACGACATTATCGCATGCTAAATTTGTACCTTCAAAAGTGAAAAGTGTCAAGCAATCAAATTGTATGTAGAAACCCCCGTTTACATGAAATTTCCACCGCCAAACGGTGGTTCCCCAAGGCTATTTGATGGTAGCGAGTATTCTTAGAATTTTTGTCATTCTTAGACTTTTAGAAAGTTAAAAGCGAAAACGTTATGCACGAATTAGAAGACTTTGAGATAAACATTTTTTTTTTGTTAAAACGTTTTAAGGTGTAACATAGAAAAGCAATTTAAAGAGAGAAAATTTACAAAGGCCAACAACACTTATGTTGAAGGAGTCGCATTTCAGTTATTTTTTGGTAATTCGATGTTGCTCTGGCCGGATCTGGCAGTGATTTGGCCGGGTCAGCTCTAGTTTTTGAGATACCTACAGAAGGTGAACTATTAATAAGCATAAATGTATGATTCACTGAAATCATTTTCTTTCACACAAAGTTGGATCTTCTGATATGCACTGCGAAAAAAAAACATAAGAAAAGCTACAATTGCCTAGGGACAATCGCCAAACACTACACTCAGAAAAATGGAGGCTAACTCGACGACCTACATACGGCGTAATTGGCCTCGGGCAGGCGCGCGTTCGCCTGCATGTGGGCAAGTAAAACTGAGTTGACCTGTGGTGGGAGAAATTCTGAAATTAAGCCACCAGCAGGTGAAGTAGGGCATTGGAAGCTGCACGAGTTGACCTTAAATAGGTTAACTCTGACCGCTAGCTGGCTTACAGACACCTCTGTAAGGTCAGAGTTAACCTGACAAAAAGTTGACCTGGACATTTTTCCGAGTGTATATGAGGACAGACAGAATGTTTATTTTAAAAAATCCATTTGTATAGGAGAGGGTGGAAAGGAGTAGTCCGATTACATTTTGATGTATGAAACGGTTATGTAAAATTATATTCTGGACAGAGTTTGGCTTTATACATTTTTCAATATGACTCTCCGTTTTCGAGAAAATTGAAAAAAAAAGTATTCAATTTGTATGAGGCAGGGCGAAAAGGAGTGATCCAACTGAATTTTGATGTACAGAAAAGTTATGTAAAATCATATTCTAAACACATTTCATCTTTATACATTTTTCGATACGATGCACATTTTTCGAGAAAACAGGGAAAAAGTATTCCATTTGTATGTGAAAGGGGGAAGCAGTGGTTCAATTGGATTTTGATGTATGAATAAGTTATGCGAAATCCTATTCTAAACACATTTTACCTTTATAAATTTTTCAATACGCGTCACCGTTATCGAGAAAATTGCAAAAAACTGTTCCGCTTGTTTGGGGGAGGGGGGAAGGAAGGAATGATCAAATTTTGCCCGTTCAAGAACTTAGCCGAGCCATTTACGCGAATCGTAACTGTACAAAATTTCAAATTTGGCTTATGCAATCGAATCGAAAAGTATACCGGAAATATGTTTCGAGCAGAGTGGCGCTGAATTAAAATAATTTTTGATTCTGAATTTAAAATTTGAATTTTTTGTCATAGTTGTCAAGTCAAAACTATTTCTGTTTTATTATTTACAGAATATTACACGAATTGAGAAGAATATTCTGTCTGTCGATCTGTCTGTCGGTCTGTCTGCCAGTCTGTCGTCGGTCTGTCCGTCTGTCGGTCTGTCTGCTGGTTTGTGTGTCGGTCTGTCTGTTTCTCTGTCTGTCAGTCGGTCTGTCCATCTATCGGTCTGTCCATCTATCGGTCGGTCTATCTGTCTGTCGGTCTGTCGGTCTCTCTGTCGGTTTGTCTGTCGGTCTGTCTGTCCGTCTGTCTGTCTGTCTGTCTGTCGATCTATCTGTCTGTCGGTCTGTCTGTCTGTCGCTTTGTCTGTCGGTTTGTCTGTCGGTCTGTCTGTCTGTCGGTCTGTCTGTCGATCTGTATGTCGGTCTGTCTGTCGATCTGTCTGTCGGTCTGTCTGCTAGTCTATCCGTCGGTCTGTCTGCCAGTCTATCCGTCGGTCTGTCTATCGGTATGTCTATGTTGGTCTGTCTGTAAGTCGGTTTATCTTTCAGTCGGTTCGTCGTCCTGTCCGTTTTCTTACGTTTCTTAAATAACTCGAGAACGCATTGAGCTAATGACTTGAAATTTTTTGTTAATGAGTTTTACGAAAATTGTAGTTTTTCCGGTACCTCCCATACAATTTTTTTGAAAAAAAAAATCTTTTTATTACAAATTTCTCGAAAATTACGATTTCTTTCTTTTGACGGTTTTTACGTGTCTTCAACGGTTCTCGAGATATTTGAAAAAATATTATTTTTTATATATTTTTCCCGAAACTAAATGTTGCAAAGGAAAGTTTTGTGTAGATCCCAACTGATATTTTTTTTCCTTTATTTACAAAAACGCCCTCAAATACCTCAATTGAGAAATTCTATTAACCTCACGGGGTAAACATTTATAACTAAACAATTTGCAAGAAAGTAGATCACAAAGCGAACTGAATTTGCATGAAACGAATTAACTTCAACTTGTTTTTCTGTGACAAGTAAGAAAAAAAAACTATTGCTTGCATGTGAATTTGTCATCGACGACATGTGAAACACCATAAAAATATTTCACTTGGCTATGCCACACTGTGTCACAGCGACGAGTATCATTTCCGTCCGTCCTTTCGTTCGAAATTCATTCTTCCGCATCTCTGCTATTTTCCTTTGAATTTTCTACCACCCGGTTTTACCAATCCTTTACCGCGTCGTCGAATTTTCCAATATTTTTCCATTTTCTTTGGCTTCAATTCGAGTCCTACGAACGACAAAAAAGGATCAGACAAATAGCAACAGCATAACCAGATACCAAACTACTTTGCATTCCTTGGCAACCTCAGGGAGGACGTGCAAGGATAAGATCTTCATGTTTGATGGAAGCTACCCCCGAGGAACATCGAAACGCGAGACGTTAGAGAGACAGGCTGAAGAATGGAATCAAATAATAGAAGGAACTTTTTAATATCCTTGTAGGTTTCGTGTAGACAAGCAGCGTTTCGTTTCCCACCCAATTTTCATTCTTTACGTCCTGTTTTCCACCAGATGGATGCTTGCTGAATCCTTTCGTGTCGATGAAATCGAAGCGACATTGTATGGAGATAAGTGAACGACATTTCGACATTATTCCCGGGGATTCTCCTTCAAATTCTACGGTTTTCTCATTTCACAGAGTAAGTACGGTTTTTAGTCGTGGCAAGGATGAAATGACATGCGAAAGAAGGGGACAATCCCGTGACGTGAGATTGTGGTGCAAGAAGTGGTTATGCTATCAATTTACTGTCGTGCAGTATGCCATTGCCTGGTATTATATGACAAAAAGTTAAGGACGCGACATCAAACATAACAGGGATAACAAATATCAACTATACCTCAAACTGGATCCAGGTTCGCAGAGATCCTACCTCTATTGTCATTGTCGTTGTTATCCTTCCTTGTGTGCGACTTATTTTTACTACTTAAAATTTTTTGTATTTATTCAAGAAATTCCAAAGCTAACCACTGAAATACGACAACGACTACTGAGTGTTTTTCTTTCCTTGTTAGCAGATTTATTTGATGTTTTCCCATTCAAGAGTGAAACTTAACACACAAAGCAACTTGAAAACAATAAAATTGTTACACGATGTCCCCGAACAAACTCCATTTTTTAAACTCCACCTTTAGTATTTTTACCTTTTCATCCTTCGTATTTTCACGGTAGGGTTTTGTAAATATATAAAAGGGAATTTGGCGAAACCTTCACTTTGTTTTCTTCCGTTTCGATTTTTTTTCCTTTGAAACTTTTTTTTTCGCGGAAGACAAGGGCTGGCCGTCTGCGAAAATTCCGGTTGTTGTTCTTTTAAAAATCATTTCAATTTTCTATTTACATTTTAGATGGGAAAGATGAATTTATTTATTAAATACGAAAAATTGCTGGACTCTTTCAAAAGCTCGTTGATTGACAAGGTATTCCGAGCGAATTCGAGGTTTTTCGGACTAGAACTCAACCAGCAATTATGTTAACCGTGGCGTTGGCGATTGCCATATTTTGTAACGACATTAGAGAAAGAGAGAGGAGAGAAAGGTAGAGGAGAGAGAGAGAGAGAGGAGATAAAGAAGAGATAGAGAGGAGATAAAGAAGAGAGAGAGTGTGACCAGAGGGAGAGAGGGTGAGACGAGAGGGAGAGAGGGTGAGACAAGAGGGAGAGACGAGAGGGAGAGAGAGGAGTGAAATGAAAGGGAGAGAGGAGAGCGAGGAAAGGGAGAGAGGAAAGGGAGAGAGAGTAAGAAGGGAGATAGAAGAGGCAGAGAGAGAGAAAGAAGGGAGATAGAAGAGGCAGAGGAGAGAGAGAAAGAAGGGAGATAGAAGAGGCAGAGGAGAGAGAGAAAGAAGGGAGATAGAAGAGGCAGAGGAGAGAGAGAAAGAACGGAGATAGAAGAGGCAGAGGAGAAAGAGAAAGAAAGGAGATAGAAGAGGCCGAGGAGAGATACAGGAGAAAGATAGGAGACAGAGACATAGGAAGAGAGGAAAGAAAGAGAGGAGGGAGACAGGAGAAACAGGAGAGGGATAGAGGAAACAGAGGAGAGGGATAAGGGAGAAAGAGGAGAAGGATAGAGGAGAAAGAGGATAGGGATAGAGGAGAAAGAGGAGAGGGATAGAGCAGAAAGGGGAGAGTAGAAGGATGGCAGTGAGAGCGAGGAGAGTGAGAGAGCAGAGAGAAGAAGGATAGGAGGGAGAATGAGACACCCCGGGGAAACTCGTACGAAAAATTCCAAAAAAATGCGAAAAAAACAATTCAGGTCGGTAATTAGATCCGGAAATTTTCACTCTATTCGTGTAGAGCAGGGGTGGCCAACCTGTTTTAGGGTGGCGGTCCACTCAAAAATTAAAAGATCATTTGAGGTCTCCTATCTTCTTGGTTTGCGATGGGGAAATGAATGAAATGCAAATATAGTAAAACGAAGTCAGGAAGCACTAAATCGTCTATGATTTTCTATGGCTGCCTCATATTACCCTCTCAGAATAGGTGCAGCAATATCGTCTAATCGAGGCTGGTTGATTTAAATTATTTGAATTTTTAAAAAATGTGTGCGTGTCTCATCAACAAAAACCGATGGGATTGAAATTTTCGAAAAATGTAAGGTGTTGTCCATAAAATACGTCAGACTAAAACCATCGCCAACATCCTCCTCTTCGACAGATTTTCTTGATTTACACTCACTAAATTTTTCATAAATTTTAAATAAGTTCTGTCAAACTAACTTGGATAAAATTAGTTACCAAGAAGTACTTCTTGAGTAAAAAACTATGTATAAGCAAACAAACCAACAGCCTGTAATTCAATCCGAATATTTAAAAGACTTTTTGGCTTGCGATCAAGAGATGACGAGACAGAGTGGGTATTTTTTAACAATAGACAACAATGTTTACGATGACAACAGAAAGAAAATGACGGCAGTGGCTCAGCTAAATTCTGTATTTCCACTCTTGTTACACAGTTGAAAGTTGCCGAAGTCCTCAGACTGTCGTCTTCAAATCTCTACGGAGATTTTAGAATAGGGAAAAATGTCGACTGTAACTTAACTATACCTAATATCTTGCCAGTTTATCCACTCCGCCGCTCCATTTCAATTCGAAAGAGTCCAAAAGCTACTTGAATGACTAATGGAAGAGCATTTTATTTGAATAGCCTGGAAAACTGTTGAAACAATGACGGAAAAAATATGAAAATTTATACCCGGGGCGTTGTACTTAAAGTACTTTATTTGATATTTAGGAGACAAGGCTCTACTAACATTCAGTAAGAGTTTTTCCTCACGCAGCCTAGAGATTAAAAATCCAGCCAATCAGACAATGGAGGAGTTAAGCTGATAAGTGCAAGCAATTCTAGTGGAAAACTTACAACAAAACACGGAAAAAAATGTATATACAAATTTCTAACTAAAATACTTTTGCACATGAACATTTCTTGAAATCCAAGCCTACACAATAAACATATAGAAAAGCATGAAACTCTGAATATTATTTTATTTTTTGTAGCTTTGGTGGTACTCAAGACCAGCCAATAGGAAGGTAGACAAACAGACTGGAAAACGCTTTTTTCTGTTGCCCTTCTGTGGAAAAGTTGAATGCAAGAAACGCTTCAATGAAACTCATAACTATTACGATTGTGGTATTTTCTTAAGACGATAATAATTTGTTTAGCATGGATTAACAAATTTCATAATAATTTTTAACAACACTTTTAACCTCGTTTGCACCACAAAATGCAATTGAAATTTCATAACTTTTGGCTAGGTGAGAGCGAGATGTAAGTGGAATATATGTGTGGGCTTAAATTCACGGTATAAAAAAAAACTGTCAATCGTATATCGATCCTTGATTTTTATCTTGTACAAAACGTCGAACCGTAATTCTGAGATAATCAACTTTTAGACTTTGAGGCGAAATTGCGGAAATACTGTTCAAAAAAAAATAAAAAATAAAATTTTTTAAAAAAAGCTTTTATTAAAAAAAATGCACTAAAAAGAAAAAAATAATTTTCTGGACGCTGTGTATCACAAATATAAAAGCTTTTAAAAAGCGAGATAAATGTTTATTTTATTGTTTTATGCTTTATCTCGCTTTTTAAAAGCTTTTATATTTGTGATACACAGCGTCCAGAAAATTATTTTTTTCTTTTTAGTGCATTTTTTTTAATAAAAGCTTTTTTTAAAAAATTTTATTTTTTATTTTTTTTATTTTGTTCTTTTTAGTCTTCGAATATATATCCTTACATTTGAGATGTCCTTACAGGCTTTTTAACTTGAGAATCGTATTCAGCGAACCCCAAAACCCGCAGAATATATTTTTTCCCGGAACAATTGAGGAAAGGGATAATCACGTTATCCTTACAGGACCTTCCGTTATCCTTACAGACTTTTTAATGACAGATTCGGATTCAGCGACCCCAAAAACCCCCAGAATAGATTTTTTTCCGGAAAATTTGGAGAAAAGGATAATCACGTTATCCTTACATTAACTTCCGTTATCCTTACAGACTTTTTAATGACAGATTCGGATTCAGCGACCCCAAAAACCCCCAGAATAGATTTTTTCCGGAAAATTTGGAGAAAAGGATAATCACGTTATCCTTACAGGACCTTCCGTTATCCTTACATACTTTTTAATGACAGATTCGGATTCAGCGACCCCAAAAACACCCAGAATAGATTTTTTTCCAGAAAATTTTGAAAAAAGGATAATCACGTTATCCTTACAGGACCTTCCGTTATCCTTACAGACTTTTTAATGGCAGATTCGGATTCAGCGACCTCAAAAACCCCCAGAATAGATTTTTTTCCGGAAAATTTGGAGAAAAGGATAATCACGTTATCCTCACAGGACCTTCCTTTATCCTTACAAGGACGAAGTAGAGAAAATATTGTATTGTCATCGGACTTATATAAGTGTACAAAATTTCAAGTGAATCGGATGAGTGGAAGTGGGTCAAAATTTGATTGCAAGATTTGACCCCGACAGACAAACAGACAAACAGACAAACAGACAAGATAGCGAGCTAAATAAAAGCTTTTAAAAAGGGTCGACTTTTTTTTAATTTCTTGTAAAATTACCCAAATAGCATCGAAAAGCATGGGCACATGCAGCAATTTACACAATCGGGTGTAAAAATTTAGAACTATAATTCACATCCGCGTACAAAAAGCATAAATCCCAATTCAGACTAACGATTGCGATTACGATTGAAGTTTCTCGACCAATGAGATCAAAGCTTTCAACGATATACATCAAAGCTTTCAACGATAGACATGAAAGCTTTGATCTTTTTGGTGCAGGAAGCTCAATCATAATCGATTTATTAGTCTGAATTGGGCTTAAGAAGTGATGAGAACGACACAATGATTAATAATGTGTCTGCAAAGCCACAATTGCTTTAATGGGGAAATTGGTGATCAATATTCGCTTCATGAAAATCCGGCAGCGATAGAGCGGCATTTGATGGTTCTCGGATCGATATAGACCCAAGCTGTGGAATCTGAATGTCAGTTTCACTTTAAAGAAGCGTGTAATGGGAACAGGGTCAACACGGTTGCCACTAGAGTTAGCTCAAAGTCCCTGCTTTACAAACAAAAGAAAGAAAAAAAAGTTGATGCCTTCAGCCGCCATAATCCCCATTGGCATTTGATTTAAACGATTTCGCTTCAAGAATAAAATTTGTTATTTTAGGCTAATAAGTGATGGAAATTGCATAAAAAGTGGATAGCAGACATTTTTGAGACACCACAATTTTATTGGCATCAAAATTTCATTGCAAAAGGAAAAAAAATTGACCGGCAAAACAAAATCAAAGAATTTTTTCGTAAAAAAACAAATTAACTTGATGGCCCATGTCGAAAATTTTTAGTTTCAACTGAAATCGCGGCATTCATTCGGAGGAAAAGTCCATTATAAAATAATACTCCACAAAAAGTTTCCATTAATTTATCGCCATTAGATTTTTCTTGTTCGCTTTCTATTTACGTTTTTATTTGTTCATCTCTGTTCGGTCGGTAAGCCATGTAAGCATTCGAGGGAGAAAGAAAACTCCGGTCGAAGATTTGTGTGATGTAATGCCGTTAGATGACGCTCGCATAAAGCTTGAAGCAGCTAATTTTGTTAATGGGGGCGCCTTTTTTTGTAAAATGGCAGCGTAAGAATTACGTGCCTGTGTCATAATTGCAGCGTGGCAACCCATTGAAAAGTGTTACCCACTATGGGTGCAGCAATAGTTTGAGAGAAACAGAATTTTCAAAAATTTCGTTTTCAAAACGTACCACATTTTAGATTTGGTTTTTGGCGTTTTACTCCGAAACTAAGCGTTTTTCGATAGCGGTTCATATGAAGGAAATTGAAGATATTAATATGTGCCAAATTTTTGCTCTTCACAAGAAGCAACTTTAAATCATATACTTTTTAAGATCCAATCTCAATAAGGTTTCAAACATTTGAAATTTTAACTTCATTTATTATAAAACAATAAACGCAGAAAAAAAATGAAAATAGCAACTCCAAAAATATTCTGTTATGATCACAATCTGACATAATAAATACACGTATTGAAAACTGGATGGCATAACATTGACATTTATTTAAGTTTGATATGAGTGAAATACCACAGAAATACATCCGCTCTACGTGAATTTGGTTAGGGATGTGACACAGCCGCATACTCCTCCCTTAGCGAACCGAAAATATACCAAAAAAAAATATTACGAATAAATATATATAAAAAAAACTTCCATTTAAGGGGAGAAATCGTCAACATTTTTCCACAAATCATGTATGGATTTCATATATTCCGGTCGCCCTTGCAACCACCGGGTTCCCCCGATCTAGCCCAGCACACGACATAACTGACTGGGGGGTACTGCATAATACGTTTTTCGATTTTTATTGAGAAAGTTATTAGAAGTTCTCATGATATCTTTGGAATATTACGCCATCAGTGATCATAGTGTTCTATGAAACCCTCAACCACAATGTAAACGTGGTCGTCAAGGCAAACCCCCCACCCTGGAGCTCCGGAAAATTTGTAATATCGACGACATCAAGTGAGTACGTATACGTGGTGAAATTGTTCCACTCGAGGGTGGCATGCGAGATATTAAGAAAAGGGGATCTGATCTCACTGTCACGATTCTTTAGTCAAGGAACTCATGTTTGCATATGAGAACCACGTACTTAATACAAGGAAATGTTAAAGACGTCCCTATTCAATGTACAGAAACTGATATGATGGCAGGAAAATCGGTCGTCGGTGGGAAATTGTGTAAGAATTTTCACAGCGAAAGCAGAGCACCCTTTAAGATGATGTTTTCAGGAAATAAAACCCAAGAAACGCAAGTTGTTGTCGCATTTTAGAAGTAGGGGGTTTTCAAATGTTTTTTTATATCCAAACCTTTTTGATTTTAATTTCATCATCCTCGGCACTACAGCTCCCGAAGAGCCTGGGCCTCCTCAATTGAGGTTTCATAACAATTTCTTGCCTACTTCGCACCTACAGTTTTACATGGGTTGCAAACCATGGACGAATTACATTTGTAAGGTTTTTAGGTTGCAACCCGTCAACAGCAGAGGCCGTGATAGCAATCTAGACCAATGATGTCGTTAACATCAAGCGACAACTATCACTACGATTTAATTTAAAAGAAAAAAGGAATCTGTCTAATCGGCACAGTCATTTAGGAGCTATGCGGATCCGGACAAGAGATTATGATAGGCCGCCAATATATTTTCACAGGTTAACTTTCCGCAAGGAGCCCTTTATCGAATCACGAAATCCGCATGAAAAACGGTCCGATAATTTAGAAGATAGCAGAGGAGGGGATAAGTCGAGAAAGGGGTGATTACAATTATGTAAAAAACGTTCGCGTGTCTACATTTGTCAGTAAAAAATTGGATCTCAATTTTATGCAACGAATTATGCAAAATCGACTTCTACCGGTAAACCTTAACCGATTTTGATACATTCGAAATCAGTTATCGAAAGCTGTTACCTGATTTTGGACAAAACGAATCGTTTTTGAGAAAATTCGCAAAAATATTTTCCATTTGTATTGGAAAGGGGGCAAGACATGGCCAGATTGAATTTTGACGTATGGCAGAGTTATGTAGAATCATATTTTAAACCCTTTTTGACTAAACAAATTTTTCGAAAAATCCTAATCGCATCGATACTCTGAACGATTGCGATTACGATTACGATTGAGCTTCCTCGACCAATGAGATCAAAGCTTTTAACGATAGGGACATGAAAGCTTTGATCTCATTGGTCGAGGAAGCTTTAATCGTAATCGAAATCGTAATTGCAATGGTAATCGGAATCGTTAGTCTGAATTGGGCTTAACAGACTAAAATATTGACAGGCAGAGACATTTTTGTAATATGACTCCAATCGACTCAAAAGTGCTCGGGAAATGTTTTTCAGACAAAATTAAGAGATCGTGAATACAATACTTTGTTGTATTTCGTATAAGAAAGTAAAGACATTTTGACAATAATAGCCATCTAGACAGCCAAATAATTAATGAGTCTGACTTGGAAACATGAAGAAAACAAAGAGAATACAAAAGAAATTTCACGTTAACGGGCGAAAATGGACCAAAAATGGAGTACCCTCCATACGAACGAAAACATTTCTTGCGAATATCTCAAAAACGGTGCATCTTATCAAAAAAGTGCAAGAACAAAAGTTATTTAGGATATGATTCTACATAAAACTTCCATACATCAAAATCCGATTGGAATAAATTTTAAAAAATCTTATTGAAAAGTTTGACTTCAAAGTGGAATTTTAATACAACTATTCGCCGTTCCCTTAAACTTCGAACAATGCCATATCACCATATTTCAATCATTGCCAGATTGGCAATTAAAGCTTTTGTTAGGTTTATAATATGATTTCTTAAAATCTTTCGAAATTGTGTAAACCTAGTTCGTTAAAATCCAAACCCTGCTACCTGGGATCAAATAGAGTACCTGCAGTACTCGTATTGCATAACAAGACATTCTTAAGCTATCGGTTAGGAAAAGTATTTTATATCGAATAGGGTTTTCAGGTAATACGACGATATTCAAATGAAATCAGACCCAGAAGAATCCTTTACCTTCGTCAACCCCCACCCTAGACCACGCCGACAATACACGCTTTTTAGACGAATTCAATGAAATTTTAGAACTTTAATTTTATTACATAATCGCTGAAATTGGCCTGCTTATTATTATTAACATCCACACACAATCGAATTGAAACTGAGTCCCGAGAGTTAAAGGTTTATCCTGTTGCCTCAAAGGACATTATGGGGTTGAACAACCACCAACCACTGAGGTGAAAGCTTTAAGGATTTAATTTATCCAATAACATATTATGGAAGGCTATTCATTGGAAACCGCGAATAGACAGTGGGTGGAAGCAGCCACCAGGACTCCTAGATTTCTATACTCACTACTCGCAACAAGAAATTATGCACTTCCGCTGGCGCAGGGACGGCGAGGGAATGACAGACGGTCGGTGCGGTGCGGGTGGCACCATGAAACGTGCTCTGAAAATTTTAATTAAGTTTTATAGTCTATCAATAGGTTTTCCATTGAATGGAGGCCAGACCATACCAGACTATATTAAAAGTAAAATATTCGACAATAAAGAATATTATTTCTCTCTCGAATATCACGTGCATTTTACCAATGACAATTTTGTATTGTACGATTATTACACCTCGCTATATACGAATTTATGTATGAAAAGTCACACATCTTTCAACATGACGACATCGCCGGCGACGTGCATATGAAATTCAAAGTGAAAACTTTACTACGGGCCATATTGGAAAATTGTTAATAGCGAATTTCCATCGATTTTCCGTATTTTCCCAGCTACTACTGTGACTATAATAAAGTTAAATATTTGAGTTAAATTTAATAGATTCACGGTAAAGTGATAGCAGCACTCAAACAAATAAACACACACCCGTACATAAGTACAAAATGAGCGAAATATGTTTTATGCATTTGGGCCAATGAACATTTAAAATGTTGTTAGTTAGCTTAGTTTGATGAAATTCTGTGGAAAAGGTGAAAATGAAAATCCATTGCCTGATAATCGAGTCGTCGCTCGTCTATTAATTTCGAAATTGATAATGATATGCCACCTGGCTTTTTCGCCAGTACTACCTACCTGTCTATTGTGATATACAAAATTCAATTTGCTTCATTCTATTTTATTTTAATTTCGATGATAACAAAGTGTTAGGTAACGTTAATGCTGAAATTATTTTCGGCTCGCGTGAGTTTTAATTGCCAGAGTCGGTTTCATGACGGCTTTGAATTAATTGAATTTTAGGTTAAGGGTATTTTCAGCTGATACCAAAAAAAAAATTAATCGTAAGACCGTAATTTTAATAGAAAAGGTGGATGTTGTCTAAAAAAAATCTTATTATTCAATAAATACGTTTTTGAAGACAAATAGGAGAAAAATTATGCGACTTTTCTTCAGAAATGAATTCTAAACCAGCAATGCACACATTTAAAAAGCTTTAATCTCGAGCAAAAGTTTAAAATTGATTAAGCTTTACACGCGGGCAAGAGCTCAGTAAATGGAGCTTTTACAAGCTTACTAAGAATTCTTATGTGAAAAATATTAACACCTTATCTAGAATTTTTTTATGTCTGTAGCTCATAACCAACTTATAAACTCATAACCAACAAACCTAAGAAACATTGTAGGTTTCAATATTTCTGATTATCGGTAAATAATTCAAATCTTTTTGTAATTTTCGCTTTTCCACATATGACGGTACCTCTCTGCCTGTGGCGAATTTTGCGTCGGTGGTGAATTTTGTGCACGTGTCGAATTTTGTGCCCGAGGCGAATTTTGTGCCTGTAAAAAAAGTCTGATTGAATCAATAAGAACTTGATTAAAAATCAGCAGAGATCGGATTCTATCTGATTCATCTTGTTATCGAAATTTAGTAAATCAAACAAAAGTCTGCAGAATTCGATATGATTCGAGAAAAATTGATCATCATCAAACTTTCTGCTATCAAGCAGAACTCTTCTTGATTAACAAAATCTGTGTTGATTTTTTGCTTCAAATATAATTCGTATATGGCTTGCAGAATCCTCGTACAAATACTCCAAGTTGAGCCCAAAGTTGAGCACAAAATATACAGCGTTGCCATATCGGGGGATTTTCCACAAAAACTAGGGGATTCTTTTGTCTTTGGGGAAAATTTTGGTGATTTTTTTTCTGAAGTATTTGTTGGGGGAAGAAATTATATTTTGAGGGTATATCAGAGAATTTTTAAAAATTGATAAATCGGATATTAACCTAATGGTACTCAGTACTCCTGTTCACCATCAACCCGCATACCTTTGTCCTTGTAAAAAGTCGGTCTAGTCGCCCACAATACTTTAATGAGACATTCAGTTAATGGCAAAGCCTGATTTAAATATTCTCATTTAAAAAAGACAAAAGCAATTATAAAAAAATATAATTCCAACATCTATATTTCGAAGGAATCTGAAGATGTTTTAGACATTTAATTTCTAATATGGATTAGTTAATCACAAATAAATAGAATTGACTACTCTTTTTTATTAAATTCTGTTCAATCCAAAGGGGAGAGACAAAAATTTGAGTTATCGAGTAACACGAGATAGGGAAGTTCGAGGGGTTTGAAAATATTCGAGATATCAAACAGCTCGAGTAATAAAATGTCCTGTAATTAAAAAAAATCTACGACACATGTGTTAAGGTGCAGGTCCACATGAGAGTAAATACGCGAGTAACTCTCAAAATCTCTCGAGAGTTACTCGCAGGATGTTGTCCATTTGAGAGTTGATTTCGGCGATTAATCTCCTCCGGTGATCAATATCTTGATTTTTTTGACATTTTGCTTTGGCGAATTCTCGAGAGCGACTCGCAAAATTCAAACGCCGTTCGTATCTGGCGAGCAACTCCCCGAGAGTTCAGTGGGTGCGTGTCGACTAGAGAGTAGAACCACTTTTGACATCTCGCAGAAACCAGCTCGCGAGTTTTTGCGAGTTTCTGCGAGCGACTCTCAGAGATGTGTCCATTTGCGAGTAGCTGCTATCGAGAGGTTCTCGCCGGCATTTACTGTCATGTGGACCGGCACCTTTAGAGTGTGGTATTAAGCAGGTACAAACTACATAAACCACGAGTTCGCAAACCACATGCTTGAAAATGGCCATATCCGCTAATACCTATTTGCATAGGAATGTCTCCGCCAACACTTAGGATTCGTTCCAATTTGTTTATATTGGAATCATTGGAATCACTTTTAAAAACAATGGAAGCGATTCCATTCGATAATATAGCATTGTTTCCCCTCAGTATAGGAATGTCTAGGGACGAGTGCTACTTTTGTTGGAATATGTCCATTCTTCTCTAAGCCCTATATAGGCATAGTAATGATTCCACGAAAACTAGGACTAGTTCCAATATTTATGGAATCCTTTGTTGCAAAATAGTGTAACGAGTCTTATAAACGCTTTCCCATATTTTATAGGAACGTTTCCTAGGCGTATTTTTTCTGTGTGATACATTTTTGCCTAAGGTCTAATTTTTGTTGTATTCCGAGAAGTTACTTCAGGAACCTGCAAAACAATTTCTTTTTCTGTAAGATGCACTTTAAAACCACTGCTTTTTTTCAAATTTTCCCATTGAAAATTTCAACATTCATTGAACTTTAAATTCCCTGACAGCAGAAAAATCCTAACCATGAGAATAAAAAAAAGAATTTTTATTTCTTTATTTTACTTTCCTTTTTCAAAAAAAAAGAACGAAATTAAAACCCAAATCAAATAAAACCGGTTTATTTAACATTCGTAACGCATTCATGTAAAGTAATAAAAAGCATCAAATATGCTTTCACTGTCCTTTCAATGTTTTTCAACAGCAGTCGCTCATGGATGGATTATGGCCCGCCGGGTGGAATGAAGACATTTTCCTTAGTATTAATTGTTTTTTGTCAGAAATTGAATAACTGCGAAATGTTTCAAAGCAATTTCAGTTCATAAATTCCATTATTGCGGAGCTTATTTCAACACCATGGCTCGAAGGGAAACATAAAAAAAAAAAATTTCTTGTTGTTTTGCATGAACACTTTTCAGAAGTGGGATACGGATTGTCAGCGATGTGATCGGACTGGATCGGGGCTACAACAAACGAGAGTGACGACAATTTGGTTGTTTTCTTCGAATGTTTGTTTGTATGAACAGCCCTCAGAATTGGGATACGGGCGAAGTAATCGTCAGCAGTGGGATCGGGCTGGATCGGGGTTAAAACAAACGACACCGACGAAAATATTAAATAATGTCAATTTGTCTTATTCTACTTTAGAGTCGTGCATTGGTGTGTATGAATTTCATTTTCATATCTTCATATTATGCTCTAAATTCGACACCGTGCCGTGTTAAATTGTGTATTCCTCATCATATCATCCCCTAAATACGTCATCCTCGATGGGGAAAAAAAACCTACCTCCACCAAGATTGAAAGACTGAGCATAACGTACGTATCTTACCCCATCATCATTGTGTGTCTTGGGGTCGTTTTTGAAAGTCAGGTGTTTATAATAAACAGCTTTTCGTCTTTATATCAACCGTGCCATCTTGTAGATATTATGTGACACGAATTTATTATGAGGTGGCTCTCATTCAGCCAATTCGACTTGAACCGAACCCAACACTCATCGCGCGTTCCTTTGGAAGGTAGAAAATAGAGGCAGAAAAAAAGAAGGTTCCACCTTTTAGCATTGCAAAAGTGTGTCACGAAACCTTTTGGGCTCATCCCTCAAACCAATATTAACTCGTCCCCGAATTCATCCCTCCGCGTCACCGCCTACTTTCGCCCGAGGAAATGTCTTTAGTTCCCTACAATAAAAGTCGCATATATTTATTTCTCGTTCTGACGTTTGCCACTGGAGGAACGGGTGAAATTCAGCATGAATTTCATTCTGAGTACCTTCGGTAGCTCATCATATGTGAACAACATTAAGCCAGGTGAGATGAGGTGTAGCCGACGTAAAAGCGATATGGGTTTATTATTAAAAAATAAATAAAAAACAAAGGGAGACCAAAATCTAACAACAGTCAGAAATACAAAACGAATATATAAAAAAAAATTCTCGTTTTTCTAAAATAAAATTCGATTTTATGATGTCGGGGGTGTGTTTTATACGTTTTTATTTGTAAATAAATCGGTTATTAAAATACTTTTTAGGGATCGAAGGGACTAACAGCGTAAGAACGCTAATCGTCGAAAAAGTTACTTGGTATGGAGGAGTGAACACGTCACGCCGTCCATACTAGCATAATTTTTTTAGTAATTTTTTTGGAGAATTTTTTTATTTTTTTGGGAAAATTTTCTGGAAAAAGGCCGACTCCCATCATCACCTTCCCCTCCTCCTCCGTTCCTCCATCCCTCCCTCCCTCCCTCCCTCCCTCCCTCCATCCCTCCCTCCCTCCCTCCCTCCATCCCTCCCTCCCTCCCTCCCTCCATCCCTCCCTCCCTCCCTCCCTCCCACCCTCCGCTCCAATTTTTGCAACTTTAATGGTTGAAGGAATTAACAATATTTCTGATGTGTTCATGACAAAGGACTCATGAGCACTCATGAGCATTGGCAAACACTCATGCTCATGAGTTTTCATGGAATTTTCCCATGCTCATACTCGTAAGAGACATTTGGCTCACGGCTCACGAGGAGAATAAATTACTCATAAACACAGCTAATTACTCATGAGTATGAGTACTGAGTATGAGTACTGAGTATGAGTACTGAGTATGAGTACTGAGTATGAGTACTCATGAGTCAGCATTTCCAAACTATGCCCATAATTTAGCTGAGCGCAACACAAAAAAATCAACTCGATATCTCTAACAATGTAGATTGTAGAATCTAGCAGGGGAGGGAGGGAAAGTTGAGGGGATAGGTCTAGATGGATAAAATATGTACAAGCACCATCCTGGTGTTGTGCTGAATACAACACAAAAAATTTCAACTCCATATCTATAACGATGTAGAATCTAGCAGGGAAGGGGGTATGAAGGTATAGCGCCACGAAGATAAAACTTACAGCTGCATCCAATCAAGAATTTTCTCTTCAATATTCTCTTTGGTATGATCAAAATCAGTCAGCCAAATAAGAAGTTGTGCGTGAACATGGATTTTAAAAAAAATACACAAGAGTCGAATTGAAACCCTTTTCCGTTTTGGAAATCGGTTAAAAAACTGACAAAAATTCCAAAAAGTCATAAATTTGAGGGGCGTGTTTTAATTACAAGAACGTCCTGTAGAACGTTTTGAAACTATTATAATTTATTTAAGAATCTTTTAACTTTGCTTTGACTTTTTCACACTTTGTAGTAAAAAAAAAAACTTTAAAACATAATTAATTTAACAAATAATATTCATGTAGACTTACTCCCAATGGTTTCTTTCATAATTATATTTTAACCTACAAAAAATATTCATTCAGAATATTATATATCCATGGGAAACAAAGTCAATTTTTCGAAAATTCTCCTCCTTTTTTTAATTAACACAGAATAAAGTTTCCTTGACCCATGCTGAAACAATCAATACTTGCTCAAATTTTAATTATGTATCAACAATAATTCAATATTAATAAAGAAACTGACATATTTTCATTAATAAAGTTTGTGTTTCATGAAAATTTAATTTGATTTACTACATAATAAATTTTCCTGTGTACAAAATAACACAAGATTCTGGTTGGCCATAAATTTTAAGTTGTGGTATTGAATTTTTTTTTTCAATATATTCAATAATATGGGATATTTTCGAAGATCTTTACGAAAGATATTTACAAAAGATATTTACAAAAGATATTTACAAAAGATATTTACAAAAGATATTTACAAATAAAAAAAAAAAAATAAAAAAAAATTTTTTAAAAAAAGCTTTTATTAAAAAAAATGCACTAAAAAGAAAAAAATAATTTTCTGGACGCTGTGTATCACAAATATAAAAGCTTTTAAAAAGCGAGATAAATGTTTATTTTATTGTTTTATGCTTTATCTCGCTTTTTAAAAGCTTTTATATTTGTGATACACAGCGTCCAGAAAATTATTTTTTTCTTTTTAGTGCATTTTTTTTAATAAAAGCTTTTTTTAAAAAAATTTTTTTTATTTTTTTTTATTTTGTTCTTTTTAGTCTTCGAATATATAGCTTTACATTTGAGATGTCCTTACAGGCTTTTTAACTTGAGAATCGTATTCAGCGAACCCCAAAACCCGCAGAATATATTTTTTCCCGGAACAATTGAGAAAAAGGATAATCACGTTATCCTTACAGGACATTCCGTTATCCTTACAGACTTTTTAATGACAGATTCGGATTCAGCGATCCCAAAAACCCCAGAATAGATTTTTTTTCCGGAAAATTTGGAGAAAAGGATAATCACGTTATCCTTACAGGACCTTCCGTTATCCTTACAGACTTTTTAATGACAGATTCGGATTCAGCGACCCCAAAAACCCCCAGGATAGATTTTTTTCCGGAAAATTTGGAGAAAAGGATAATCACGTTATCCTTACAGGACCTTCCGTTATCCTTACTGACTTTTTAATGACAGATTCGGATTCAGCGACCCCAAAAACCCCCAGGATAGATTTTTTTTCCGGAAAATTTGGAGAAAAGGATAATCACGTTATCCTTACAGGACCTTCCGTTATCCTTACAGACTTTTTAATGACAGATTCGGATTCAGCGACCCCAAAAACCCCCAGAATAGATTTTTTTCCGGAAAATTTGGAGAAAAGGATAATCACGTTATCCTTACAGGACCTTCCGTTATACTTACAGACTTTTTAATGACAGATTCGGATTCAGCGACCCCAAAAACCCCCAGGATAGATTTTTTTTCCGGAAAATTTGGAGAAAAGGATAATCACGTTATCCTTACAGGACATTCCGTTATCCTTACTGACTTTTTAATGACAGATTCGGATTCAGCGACGCCAAAAACCCCCAGGATAGATTTTTTTCCGGAAAATTTGGAGAAAAGGATAATCACGTTATCCTTACAGGACCTTCCGTTATCCTTATAAGGACGAAGTAGTGAAAATATTGTATTGTCATCGGACTTATATAAGTGTGCAAAATTTCAAGTCAATCGGACAAGTGGAAGTGGGTCAAAATTGGGTTGCAAGATTTGATCTGACAAACAGACAAACAGACAAACAGACAAACAAGATAGCGAGCTAAATAAAAGCTTTTAAAAAAACAACCAGGGCGAGGAAATTAGAGACATTTTTGGCTAATTTGGGTGATTCCGAATCTGGCAGTGACACATTAATAAAAGTTTATTTAGGTCATCCTTTGTATCTCAAAAACTAGTGCTGGCCTAGCAAAACCACTTTCAAATTTGGAATCAGCGACCCCAAGTTACCCAAGACAGATTTTAACATCAAATGGACCAAATTGAGTATCAGCCTGTGATATAAATCAAAAATATTGAGAGAAAAATTGAGAAAAAAAAAGTTTGCATATTTCGCTTGAGCTCAAAAACGTGTGGACTGATTGACTAGGAATTTAGAATATGATTTTATCAAACACTCAATGTAGGCATAGATTTTTTAAATAATGGAAACTGGACTTGTGGGTGGGGGAGTGAAGGGTTTAAAAAATCGAGGCTATAAGTTGATTTTATTGAAAGTAAACTGTTACCAGTATAAAAGTTTATTTGCAACATAAGAAAAGCTACAATTGCCAGGGGCCAATCGTCAAATACTCTATATGATGACAGACAAAATGTTTTTTTTTTTAAATCCATTTGTATAGGAGAGAGGGAAAGGAATGCTGCAATTGGATTTTGATGTATGGAACGGTTATGTAAAATTATCTTATAAGCACATTTCAAACTGTTTCGTTTGTATGGGGGAGGAGGGAAGGAATGGTCCGAGTTTGCCCGTTCAACAGTTTATCCTAGCCACTTACGAGAAATGTAACTATACAAAATTTCAAGCGAGCTAAAGATCAATCCTTTGAAAGCTATGGTGTTCGCAAACAGACGGACAGACGGACGGACAGACAGACGGACGGACATGCACAAATACAAATCTTTTGTCATCCTTAAAATTTCTGTCTGTGTTTTTTTTCTCTCTGAAAAACATAACGTTTTTCACTGAATGGGTTTTTTGATGCGGTTTTCACTATTAGGCAGGTCGTTCATGAGGAAAAAAAATTTACCAAATAAATCCAAATCCTCTTCTTTACTGTGAACCCCCTCTTCTGCTATTTGCTAAACTACTGAATGGATTTCGATACAGGTTTCTTCATTATAGATGGCCCCCTCAAGGAAAAATGTTGCTAACTAAAATCGTCTCGCTCCCCACTCCTGTTATCTTCTGCAATTCAAGAAGATTTTCGATTCGGTTTTCACAGTTCGGGAGGGCAGCCCCGAAGGAAATATATCGCCCGCTAAAATCTATCCCCCCCCCCCCCCCCCAACGTTTGAACCCCTTTCCAACTATCTCCTGAACTACTGAATGCATTTTGATGCGGTTTTTCCCATTAGAATGGTCATCAGATCTGTGGAGAAGTCAGATCCGAGGCCGAACACGGAGGCCGACGTGTTGGGCAGGGATGAACCACGGAGCGGTTCGGAGAGTTATAAATCATGTTACAACATTTATGAAGCATTGCAACCTATTCGCAGCGGAAAAGAAGTTGTTCATTTCGGTGTAGATAGATTCGAATTTCTCTTAAGTTGAATGCTTTACCATTAACCACCTTGTACCATAAAGCTGGCACCCCACTATCATCAAAAAGTGCAAAATAGACGCGGCGACCACAAAGTAACAAAATTACTACCAGTTAAAGACCCGGCGCCTACGCTCCGACCTTTTATGTTACTTGGGTATAATGCAACCACAAATAACATCCTTTTGGTGCCAGGTGATTATCGATTATCTACTGTTTGTGTGTGAGCAATAAAAAAAACCCTAAACGTGTCACTGACAATAGACTCGCATCGGAACGAAAAAGTAATGGTGACAATTTGTTATTATTGGATTTGAGGATTAGTTAAAGACCCAACGATTCACTGGTAAAAGGGATTTTCAAGGACTTTTCACCTCATCGAATGACGTAAATATGTTTTAAAGATAAGTTGGAGAAGATATCGAAAACAAATACGGAAATACATATTTTTTATTCGCAACTATCAACGTTTAGTCTAAATCGATATCTTGATGGTCAAAATCATTGCCATCAAAAATCAAAATCTGTTCACCTTTTGCCGGCCGCATTTGCTACCAAATATCCTGTGGGCGCTGCTGGTTCAAAGGACGAAAACTCAACACGAAAAGGTTAAACCAGACAGAAAACATAATTTTGTGGTGAGACGTTTTTTTTTTCTTTATCGTCAAAATATCAACAAATAGCCAGGAAACTCCTAAGGAAAAGTGTTGAGTGCTGACGTGATTGATTGCGGCTAAAAAGGGGAGAAAAAAGAGCTAGAAAAATATAAGAAAAGAGGGAGAAATCCTTTTTGAGAACCCAAACATTGGCAATTGGCCCGATGAGTGACAAAACATATCTCATAGCACAATCAAATAGAAAAGTGTCCAACAAATGAACAGGAAAACGCCAAGGAAATGAAGGAAAAACGCACGGAAATCGAGCCAAAAATCGGATCAGATTAGAAGCCACATTTCCTTTCATTCTTCCTTTTCTTTGGTGCGGATTTTTTTTTCGTTAAACGGAGGAAAGCCCATAGAATCTGAAATATACCTCGATGGGGAGGGAAGACATGAAGTACAAACACAATTATTGGTCCAAGATGTTTGCCGTCATTCTGGCCAGAATGTGATAAGACGAACGACTAAAATTTTCCTCAAACCGTTCAGAATCCGGTATTTCATCGATACGGAAAAGGATTATTTGTGGATTCAAGGATTCAATTCGACGCACATGGAAATTCTTTAGTCACAACAATACGATTTTCTAAATATTTTCCCCATCTGTTGGTTCTTCATTACGGAGCAAAGGCTTTTCATTAGGAAAAAGTGTTTCGTTCATCGATTTTCCGGCGTTCGTTTTACCTTATTCCAATATGCTAGTAGAAATATTCGCTGTCTGACCTTTGTTAAAGGTTTTCATTTGTCTTAACAACACCCTTAGACTGTAAGATTAATGATTGAATTCGATGAGGAAAGCGAGCGAAAGAAAAAGAAACAATAATTGAAAATTAGGGCAATTCATTTCCAAAGTGCAATCTGTTCAATTGGGAAAATGGGTTTTTATTGATTATTATCGAAAAAGTCAAAAAAAAAACATCAGAAAAGCTATAATTGCGTGGGGCCAATCATCAAATACTCTATATGAGGACAGACAAAATTTCTATGGGAAAAAAAATCCATGGAGGAGAACGGAGTGGTCCGATAGGATTTTGATGTATGGAACGGTTATGTAAAATCATATTCTAAACACATTTCGTGTTAATAAATTTTTCAAAACTGCAAAAAAGCAGTTTCGTTTGTGTGGGGGAGGGGGGAAGAAATGGTTCGATTTTGTCCTTTCAAGAACTGAGCCTCGCCATTTAAGGGAAACGCAACTATACAAAATTTGAAGCCTCTACCTCAAACCTTTCGAAAGTTATGGTGTTTACGGACAGACAGACAGACAGACAGACAGACAGACAGACAGACAGACAGACGGACGGACAGGCAGGCAGACAGACGGACAGACGGACAGATGGACAGACGGAAGGACAGAACAAACAGACGGACAGGCAGACAGACGGACAGGCAGACAGACGAACAAACATACGAACAAACAGACGAACAAACAGACGGTCAGACAGACAGACAAACGGACAAACAGACAAGTAGACGGTTCCGAGAATCAGTGAAAAAAAAGTAATTAAAATACAATAGCACAAAAGAAATTCTTGTTATGTCAGCTGAATTTCACAAATTCTCGAAATTTTCGTAATTCACGTTTACGAGGTTGTTTACACACCGAAATCGTCGGGTAAACTTACGAGGGTCGCGTAAAAGATTTACTACACAAATGTTGACAGCTCATTTACGAGATGGTGAACATTCACGCAATTTACGAGGCATTTACAAGGTTTCATGAATGCCCCTAACATCTATACTATGATTTTTTTAATAGATGCAGGCAAACATCAAAAAACAAAATATTGGCTATCAAACGCCATGTTGCCTAAATTAGTTATATCAAATATCCATAATGTTGAGTCATAAATGTGCAAAAACATGCAAAAAGCTGTATTACGAACGCAGGCCAACGAAGCACTTACTGTGTGGGTAGATTTGCCAGAACATCTCTTTTAAAGAGAACATTATCTCTTTTTTAACCCCAATCTTTTTTTCTCTTTCTTTTTCCCGGCTTGTTCTCTTTTTTTAGAAAAAAAACCAGAAAAGACTCCCAGGGCCAGGTGCTGTCAAAATCAACACAAATCAAATCTGCAACGATTCAAAATTGAAGTTGAGGAAAAAGAGAAGCAGGTTAAAAATTCCTGACGAAAAAAAAACAAAAATATAAATAAGTGGCTAATTATTTAATAAATTAGGACCATGCGACCAAACACTACATGTGTTTATATCTACAATCATTCTATTTGTACGTTCTGTAATTTTCAGCTTTAAAAAAAGTTTTCTCTTAGTTTTCTTTTTTTATTTTGGTAATTGCCTACAGAAGTTCTCTTTTTAAACTCAGTGACACTCTTTTTAAACTCAGAGATACTCTTTTTAATCTCAGAGGTACTCTTTTTAAACTCAGAAGTTCTTTTTTTAATGTCAGAGGTACTCTTTTTAAACTCAGAGGTACTCTTCTTAAACTCAGAGGTACTCTTTTTAAACTCAGAGGTACTCTTTTTAAACTCAGAGATACTCTTTTTAAACTCAAAGGTACTCTTTTTAAACTCAGAGGTACTCTTTTTAAACTCAGAGGTACTCTTTTTAAACTCAGAGATACTCTTTTTAAACTCAGAGGTAGTCTTTTTAAACTCAGAAGTTCTCGTTTTAAACTCAGAAGTTCTTTTTTTAATGTCAGAGGTACTCTTTTTAAACTCAGAGGTACTCTTTTTAAACTCAGAGCTACTCTTTTTAAACTCAGAGGTACTCTTTTTAAACTCAGAGGTACTCTTTTTAAACTCAGAGGTACTCTTTTTAAACTCAGAGGTACTCTTTTTAAACTCAGAGGTACTCTTTTTAAACTCAGAGGTACTCTTTTTAAACTCAGAGGTACTCTTTTTAAACTCAGGGGTACTCTTTTTAATCTCAGAAGTACTCTTTTTAAACTCAGAGGTCCTCTTTTTAAACTCAGAGGTTCTATTTTGACAAATAGAAATTCTGCCAGCCCTATGTGTAGGGTCTCAAAAAACTGGGCTTGAAGAAATTATTATAAAACCATATTTAAGCGAACATTTAACCAGTGTTGCCGTCCACGATAATTTTAGGCTGTTTAGACCCTCTCTCCACATTTGCGACATTTTTTGTGTGGAGGTAAATAAAACCGTCACATTACCGCAAATCCTTCCGTTTAAAATCGTAACTTTTTTTGGAGAAATCCATGAATATTTCTTACATTTTGATAAAACAAAAATTAATTAAAAAGTTCCTGAGAAAAAATATTTTTTCCTGGAAAATCTAACGGTAAAGATATTCTCCTCAACAACAATGAAGAATTGTCTTAACGACGAAACAAAATTGTATAACATAAGAAAACGCACACGAGAAAAGTTTGCTCTGAAGGAGTCAGAAAAGAAAAATGTAAGAGAATTAAAGAAAATCTTATTTGAAGCTTAAATGGCTGATCCGGAAATTTAATTTGGATATTATCTAATTGGGCTAAGGAAACAATTTTCGGAGTGTGCCTCCCCGTTTCTCATTTCCTCGCAACGTAGCATTTGACATTTTCACGTTTCTTTTGCTGTGTTTCTTTTATTCTTTGCTATACTTTTTCCGGGAAACTCCATGGATTTGATCTTATGATTTGAAAAATTTCATGGGGGAAAAATCCTACCTGATGAATGGAAATCAAGAACGATAAAAATGCCCACGGGCCACACGAGGAGCCACCCTACATGATAACGTAGAGAAATGGAAAAATGGAAAATCTCTTAAAGACACTAACGAAGACACTACGGAAGACACTAAGGAAAATTCAGACAACAACGAGAGCTGAAATCTGCAGCTAATGACGATGGAATTTGGAAAATGCGAAAAAAGACATCCTTACATCCTTTGTGAAGTATTCATGTTTCTTAGGTAATTAAAAGTTCCTGAGAAAAAACAATTATGGGTCTTAATGACGTCTTTTGCGTTTTTATAGTGCGAAAAATTATATTAAAATATTTAAAAAATTCGTGGAGTAAAAATACTCTAAACATTTACAAGGACTTGTTTGTCCTATAATTTTTCAGTTGCGAACTGAGATTTATTGCAATTAACATAAAAAGTAATAAAGTGGGGGCTCGCACCTTAAATTTTCGCCAACTCCGTGACTTTTTTGGCGCATCAATCACTCTGCGACCTTTTTTTCCATCGATATTTTTTCGCCCTGCGACCATTGGGCAAATTATCCCCCAAAGAAGGTTTTCACTCACTAAATTCGCCCCCCCCCCCCCTTACTTGGCACCCATCCCTCTGATATCCCCGGTCATTTTAGCGCAGTTTTTGTCATAAGGTGGATCGTCCCCACACAAAATTTTTGCCCACTAAAATCAACCCCTCCCCTTGCCTGCAACCCCTCTCTTCGTAAAGCGCGTAACTCCAACTACGTAATGCGAAGCGCGTAACTCCAACCGCGTAATGCGCAGCGCGCAACCCGAAGTGTGTAATCCAAATCGCGTAATCCAAATCGCGTAATCCAAATCGCGTAATTCAAATCGCGTAATTCAAATCGCGTAATTCAAATCGCGTAATTCAAATCGCGTAATTCGAGCGCGTACATCAAAGGCCTTATTTTAATCGGATAATACAAATCGTGCATGTTATCTGAAGCGCGGAATTCGAAGCGCGTAAGCCGAAGCGCAGAATTCAGACCGTGTCTTTTTCCCCGACAAACGATTCTCTGTTAGTAAATTTATTTATACATTAAAAAGTCACTTAACAAAAAAAATCTGAACTTTATCTATTTTTGTTAAAAGCTATACAAGTTTAGCTTTCACAATTTTTTCAAAAAATAAGATTGCGCTTACCCGTCGTAGGACGGGCCTTAAAGCTAGAATTGGTCATAATTGAGTAAAATGCTATGTCGCTATGGAAATTTTAAGCATGTGCGGAGCTTTGTGAGCCAAAGGCGGGCAACTCTGTTCTAGAAAGTGATTTTCAGTCAATATTGGAGGTCCTTATCAATAAAAAAAATTGTGTTATTAGCCAAAAAGACATTTTTTTTGAGGTTTCTGAATTTCAAGAAAAATATGGTCGATTAAAATATTTTCAACAAATTTTTGAGGCAAAACCCCGGATATATACATCCGATATTGCTTACAATTTTAACACATTTTTAAATAATATGTCTTATTTGTGACACAAATTGACTTTAACAACTTTAATTTTTTCCACAATGTCGGAAACCACGAAATTATAAACCAAAGTTTTTGTCGCTTTCGGGAATCCTCCAACTGTCAGTCAGCCACCTGGGAGAGTCCTACATCACCAAAAAATTAGTTATCGTGGCCCAAATACTCCCGGTTACACGACGGGAACAGACAAGAAGTTGACAGAAGACTCAGGTAATTCCGCCTTCATCGAATAGATTATTTTCACAATCCCCTCCCCCTTCCCCCACCACCTACTACTGATTTCCTCCCTTTAAAGTTTTTAGAATTAATTTTCTCTGCCTCTCACTTCCTCTTACGGCTGTGTCAGCCACCATCGAAGTGTCTTAATCAATTTACAATCTTCTTACCCCAGATGGTAAATATGCTTCTTAATTACTTATTCAAGGAACCAGAAGACGTTGTTACGATGGAAGTTTACCTAGCGATGGATTTCTGAATTTTTTTCCATTCATTTCATCATCATCGGAGCTGCGTCGACTTCAATGTATCTCATATTAACCAGAATCATATTCCCCAATGTCGTAATTTTCAATTAATATTAATTGGTGTAACTCTAATCTATTCCACTTGATCATAAACATTTAAAAAAAGAAATTGCCAGAGGGAAATTACAGCCCTTAAGGGAAAATATATTTCATTTTGCTTATGTTGGTATTAGTGAGACACTAAATTGATGCATGTTCAATTTTTGGGTATAGTTATTTATTGTCAATTTAGAACTAAAATAGAATTTTGTAAACTTCAGGATAAAAAACATTATACAAAAAAATTGAAACTCATTAACCCTTTCAGTCTCGGGATTATTTTTCTAACTACCCGAGCAACCATTTGTTACTCAGGTTACAATTTGACCTTGGTCGCACTGAAGCAGTTTCAAATCCGTTTTTATGACGGTTGCCTTATGGTCGTAAAAAAACCGGTTTCAAATTGGTTGCTTTGTAACTGGTCGCAAAATAACGGCTACAAATTGGTTGCTTTGTAACTGGTCGCAAAAATCTTGTTACACGCTGGTTGCTTTGTAACCGGTCGCAAAAAAAAAGCCGGTTTCAAATTGGTTGCTTTGTAACCGGTCGCTAAAAAAAAGGGTTACAAATTGGTTGCTTCGTAACTGGTCGCAAAAATCGTGTTACAAGCTGGTTGCTTTCTAACCGGTCGCAAAAAAAAGCCGATTTCAAATTGGTTGCTTTGTAACCGGTCGCTAAAAAAAAGGTTACAAATTGGTTGCTTTGTAACTGGTCGCAAAAATCCTGTTACAAGCTGGTTGCTTTGTAACTGGTCGCAAAAATCGTGTTACAAGCTGGTTGCTTTGTAACCGGTCGCAAAAAACAAATTATTTGCTTTATAACCGGTCACAAAAAAAACCGTTGCAAATCAGTTACTTTGTAACCGGTCGCAAAAAAAAGGTTACAAATTTGTTGCTTTGTAACCGGTCGCAAAAAAGCCGGTTTCAAATTCGTTGCTTTGTAACTGGTCGCAAAAAAAAAACGGTGACAAATTGGTTGCTTTGTAACCGGTCGCAAAAAACCCGGTTTCAAATTCGTTGCTTTGTAACTGGTCGCAAAAAAAAACGGTTACAAATTGGTTGCTTTGTAACTGGTTGCAAAAATCCTGTTAAAAATTGGTTGCTTTGTAACCAGTCACAAAAAACGGTTACAAATTGGTTGATTTGTAATCGGTCACAAAAAAAACCGTTGCAAGTCATTTACTTTGTAACCGGTCACAAATAAAACTGTTGCAAATCAGTTACTTTGTGACCGGTCACAAAAAAAACTGTTGCAAATCAGTTACTTTGTGACCGGTCACAAAAAAAAACCGTTGCAAATCAGTTACTTTGTAACCGGTCGCAAAAAAAAGGTTACAAATTGGTTGCTTTGTAACCGGTCGCAAAAATCCATTTTACAAGTTGGTTGCTTTGTAACCGGTCGCAAAAAAGCCGGTTTCAAATTCATTGCTTTGTAACTGGTCGCAAAAAAAACGGTTACAAATTGGTTGCTTTGTAACCGGTCGCAAAAAAAAACTCTTACAAATTGGTTGCTTTGTAACCGGTCGCGAAAAAACAGTTAGAAATTGGTTGCTATGTAACCGGTCACAAAAAAAACCGTTGCAAATCAGTTACTTTGTGACCGGTCACAAAAAAAACTGTTGCAAATCAGTTACTTTGTGACCGGTCACAAAAAAAAACTGTTGCAAATTGGTTGCCTTAAAACTGGTCGCAAAAGACACCGATTTCCTATACAAATGAGATTCAGCGAATATGGAAATTCAAGCCAATTTTTTGTCTTCGATTATAATTCGCATGTAGTTTGCGAACTCATTGTTTATATAGTTTGGACATGCCTACTGCCACACTCCAACACTTGTGTCAGAGAAATTTTTTAATTACAGGGCATTTTATTACTGGAGCTGTTTGATATCTCGAATATTTTCAAACCCCTCGAACTTCTCTATCTCGTATATTCGATAACTCGAATTTGCTTCTGTCGAATTTTCGTCGTTAGATTGGACAGAATAAGAAAAAATAGTCAATTCTATTCGGATAGGACTTGGTGCTATAATTATAGGAACGAATCCTATTTCAAGTGAGAATGTCGCACATATATAGGAGAGAGTCCAATCCGGACAATCAATCAAGAGAGTACGATCCTGAGCAGTGCTTCGGCATTAAAGGGTCGTCCCCCATAAAAAAAATAATCAATGGAGGTATTCCAACGTTTTATAGGATTCATTCCTTTCATTTTTGGATTGAGTCCCTTACAAAAGGGAATTCCCCAATTTTTTGTCGTAACATGACTGAGATATATCGTATGCGTCATAAAAATCTGGAATCTAGTACTGCATGTATTTTCAAGGGGGTAACGGTTGCTTATTAAATGTATTACGTTTGAAAGGGTTTGTAAATACAACTTCGCACATAATTGAGCCAAAAAATTAAATGTTTATAAATATAGCAACATGGGGGAGGCTCGAAGAGTGAAAATCATGGAGTTGGTCCACGCGCGGAAGTCCAATAAGGCGATTTCCAATGAATTAAACGTAGCGTTGTCAACTGTTTATGCTGTAAGAGCGACTTGTTTGGCCAATAGTGAGGCCGCAATCTGGAAGAGGTAGACCCATTTCAGTAAGGACTCCAGTGTTGATTAGGGCAATCAAAGGAAGGATCAGAACGAATCTGGTAAGGACATCTGGGAGAGTCATGTAAAACCACCGATAGAGTCAACCTACGGTAATGATGTGTTTTACGTGTTTCAACAAGACGGGGCGCCGTGCCACACTGCCAGAAGTACCCAAATTTGGATAATTTAAAAAACCAATAATTAAAAAAACTTCTGGTCTAAGGACATGTGGTCACCGAGCTCTCCAGACCTTAGTCCCCTAGATTTTTTAATATGGGCACATGTTCAGGTTAAGACTGGAGCTATGACTTACAGTAATGTACAAGCCCTGAAGTCCACCATTACCATCGCATGGAACGACGAGACGGAGTCTTATTTAATATTGACACGCAAGAAGTACAGGCTCCGTTTGGAGAAGTTCGTAAATGCTGGAGGTGGACATTTTGAATAATTTTTTTTACAACAATTATTTTTGTTGGAATGTGTCCCAAAAAATTTGGGAACAGATACCATTTTTTTATAGGAATAGCTCCCATATTTGGCCACTATGCCGTTTTTTCCCATAGATATGGGACTGGAGCATGCGATTTTGGTGGAACGGTTCTCATATGTTTTTTCCGTGTATTTCTGGGAAACAAAGAAAAATCCCCCCTTCGCGCGGAACGTAATTTTTCCTAAATATTTATCAAACATCACAAGCTGTTAAATTCACTTTACAACTCAGCAAATAAATAATAAAAGACATGACAGTGGCAAAAAGAACTACAAACGAAATGTTTCTAATGGGAAAATAAGGAAAATATTTTCATAAAAGGGGAAAAAAATGCATTTTATTATTTTGTTTTATCACCGAATCATTCCCTGACAGAAATTCTGTCCCTCATAGTGGTCCATTCACCCTTTCCAAACCATAATTTACAGCTCTGGAATAAAATGCAGCGAATAAACATTTATATCTATCAGAAACAAAGAAAAAACGAACACTCATCAAGAAATTATCCTCGTTTCAGATGCATCCGAAAGTGTCAAAAACTCCATACTAAACCCCACAAAGGAGCCCTCGTTCCAAAACATCTCGTACGAGAGCCACCTCAACAGAAAAAAAGTAGCAACGACAAACTTTCTCAATTTGTAACCAAAGATCGACTTCTTAGACAGTCCTTGATAAATTATGCAGTACGACATCACAAACATAGAAATTGCTACTATCGCTAGCTACCAAATGGAATTTCAAAAAAGGGTTTCCTCACTTGGTTTTGCTGTTTTTTTTTTGTTGTTGTTGTTGTTGTTTCTTTGAAGAAATTGAACTCTGCCGAAATGTATACAGAAAAAGGACGAAAGACTTCTTAAAAAGTATAGAAAATGGCAAGGAAAAAAAACTGGTATATGCCTTCCCTTAGGAGTGACGAAAGGTTCCCAAGTTCGTCCCCTATTTTTTCACCATTGCCAAATTACGAGTTTTGGGCATACGAAAGAGTTTTTAGTTTACGCCTGGGACTGTGATGAATGAAGCGGGCAGCGGGCACGAGACTGAGGCATATAGGACTACGGCATTAAGAAGTATATTTTTTTCCTTAGTCTGGATCTGTCTGGTGGTTGGTCGGAGTGGAAATGAAGAAAACGGAACGAAATGAAAAACCGATAGACACACTCGCATGTATAATCAGAAACATATGCACACGTCATCCTTGGGGATCGTCAAACTCAATTATTTATCTCTCCGTTTCTATAACCCCGGTTTCTTATTGAAATTTGGTTCCGGGAAGGGAGTGGCTAAGGATTGGAGGATGAAGGAAGGATATGTGTGTGTGTGTGTGTGAGAGAGAGGAAGGACGCTAAAACGTATGTCTGACAGTCGTGTTGATTGCATATGCTTTGTCAGATGAAATTTCGATGAAGATCCCGAGGGAATGTCGATATTGGCATGAAAATAGGGAAATGCCCAAATGATGAAAAATATTTAGACAGGAAAAATTAACACCACTACGTGTCTAAAAGAGGGGTGAGAAGGGTGTGGAAAAATTAGATATTTTTTCATTCTCTTTTATACAAATATTTTAGGGATTTTTTTCGAATGCAGCGCCTGATGATGTTCTGCAGTTCTTAACCCAGAAACGGTCTCTTAGCTGAATAACAAGAAAAACTTCACTAGATCCGATAAGGAGGAATTTCGGGCATAGAGAAAAGAAATATCAGTGGTGATCAACACAAAATTTTCCTCTGCAATATTTAGATTCGGAAAAAAATATGTTTTTTTCTACAAATATTTCAAGAACCATTGAAGACACGTAAAAACCGTTCAAGATACGTAAAAATCGTTAAAGATACGTAAAAACCGGTAAAGTAAAAAATTATTTTTTCAAAAAACTGCACAGTTTTCGAGAGATTTTCAAAAAACCTATTTTTTAAAAGCTTTTATTTCGCTTGGCTTCGTACCTGGCTGTGTGTTTCTCTGTTTGTCTGTCAGATTCAAATCTCGCAATCTAATTTCGACCCACTTCCACTCATCCGATTGACTTGAAATTTTGTACACATACGTAAGTCCGATGAAATACAATATTTTCTCTACCTCGTTCTTGTAAGGATAACGGGAGGTCCTGTAAGGATAACGTGATTATCCTTTTCCTCAAATTTTCCGGGAAAAAATCTATTCTGGGGTTTTCAGGGTTGCTAAATCTGATTCTGGCATTAAGAAATTTTTAAGGATAACGGAAGGTCCTGCAAGAATAACCTGATTATCTTTTTTCTCACATTTTCCGGAAAAAAATCGCATTTGGGGATTTTTAGGGTCGCTGAATGCGATTCAATCAGTAAAAAAATCCATAAGGATAACGGAAGGTTCTGTAACGATAAAGTGATTATCCTATACCAAAGATTTTCCGGAAAAAGTGTCATCTGAGGGTTTTTGTGTTTAATAGGATTTCAAAACTGGCGACATACGATTAACCCAAAGCGATTGTATCGTTAGCTGTATGACATGTAGCGCCATCCTGTTGAAACCACAAGTCAGCTACACCAATATCTTGAATTTTTGGCAACAAAATGCTCTGTAGCGAGCTCCATTGACAGGAACACGCACTCCTTCCGCATTTTTAAAGAAATACGGTCCGATGATGCCGCGTGCCCATAAACCGCGCCAAACAGTGCATTTTTCGGGTTGCATGATGGATGAGTGTCTAATAGTGTAAAATTAGTTCGAAATTTGGTGATGGTTTCACGAATAGTGTGTTCAGTGGGACGATTATGACGACCAAAATGTGGATGAAGAGCTCTATAACAATTCCTAACTGAGCACTGATTTTGGAAAAAAAAAGTTTCCACAATTAGTAAACGTTGTTCACACGTAAGTCTATTCATGATGAAATGGCACTGAATACTGAACACAAACGTCATATAGACAAGCCTGTTGACACATAAGAACTGTCAAAACAACCCTATTGGAAAAAGTACCTGCAATTCGATCACCCTTTATAATGAAACTAATTTTTTGAAAGAAATTGGGGAATTTGGAAATAAATGGTGATCGGAAGCATCCAGTTTCGGTTCCAAGAATTCAATGTTGAATCTCATCAGACCAACAACACATTGAATCTCTTGTAGTGGCTTTTGTAGTTCCTTGGTCATCTAAATTTATGTTTCCGTTCAAACTATAAACTGTAAAATATGATCAAAACATAATTCCTTCCGGTAAAAAATCCGGTTGACCAAATTTGGTTTTGTTTCTCCGAGATCGCTATGCCAAATTTTCTTAATACCGACCAGGAGCTATCTTAAGTTCCACACACTATTGCATGACGTAACAAGTGGTTCGACATACGTCAAACAATGCCGTAAAACGGCGAGGATAGATAATCCAACTCACAATCTAATCTCAAGTGATGTAAAAGAGGCTTGAAAATTAACTCCAGGGATGAAATCAAGGAATCCGAATCTATGCTCATCCCCACCCCAGAACATCAATAATGGCTGGAGGGTAATTTCTTGCCTTATTGATTTTCAATTTTACGCAATTTACCCGGAATCTCTCAGCCCCACTACCACCGCTTCCGACACACACAACTTCATCAAAGTCCTGATTTGCCCGACAGGAATCTTCCCTGTTCTATTCTTTCGTCGATGATAGTCCCTTATTCGCGTTCCCAGCGATTGTTCCAAGCAGGGAATAGTGGTGTCTTCGAAATCATATCGCAGATAAATCAAATTTTGAAAGACATTTACAAGAACGGAACGCGTTTCGCCCGTTTTAGGGGAGCATTTCATGGATTCTAGATGGCGGGCACCAAAGCTCCCTTAAGAGAACAAGGACGATCCGCCACGCTATTTACTTCCCCCACCCTCCTTCTCCTCCCGCTACGTTTCCAACCTTCGATGTACTACATTAGATGGAAAATTGTGTACAATTTCAATAAAGTGGAGATGAAATTTATTGTGGTAATTGTCTGAAATGAAATGATCTAAAAATGGTTTCGATTTGGCATTTTGCTTTGAGTTTCCGCCATAGAAGATGACGGTGTATGGAAGGGGGGTACAGCCATTAATCATTTCCTAAATTGGACGATTTCATTTCAATAATTTTTTTCTCTCTCTCCCACTTTCCTATAATTTTTCTATATTTCTGTGCTTACTTTTGAATAATAGAATTTTAAGACGTCTCTCTCGCTTTGGCAGAAACGTCAAATTGAATTTCACTTAAGTTGTAAAGCGAAGAAGACGCATTCAACTTCCTTCCTACCATTTGGATATTTTATATAATCCAATTTAAATTCTCATCAATATGCCTGCATGATGTGTTCATTTATATTTCGTGGACAATCGTTTAAGTGACTTTAAAACGGGGAAGCGGATGTGATAAGCAAACGCTATCCATCTATCCGGTCGCATCTTGACAGGTCTCAAGATTTTTTCCAATTATTTTCATAAACGGACGGAATTAGTTCCGTAACTTTATTAAAATCCATTAAAGGCCACTTCAACAAAATTAAGAAAAGAAAAAGATTCGTAGCAATTGAGAGATCTGAATTTAAAGAAATTAATTTGCCACTCCCTAGTAGCGTTTTAGTTGTGTTAGGCGTATCTGCCAATAGAAGTGTATATTAGTTAGTGGCAGATACGTGCCATATACCAAACAAAATTATTCTGGATAATTCGCAAAACTGGTTTTTGAAATAATTGACTGAGTTATGAACTAAATTTTCGGGCATCAAAAACAGCATTAGATGGTCTTCAGGACGTCAGGCATAGCATTTGCCTCGTAAAACACGTAGAGCGGTCATCGCGACTATAAAGTCACAAAATTGACGATAACTTAGAAAGCGCCCACTTTATAATCTCTTATGTTACTTGAATTGATGGTTTTTTAACGCCAAAATGGACATTTGAAGGACTTTACGGCGGCAAAAAGGGAAGAAAGGTGGATTTTAAAGCATCAAAATGAAAATAATTTCATTTTTAAAAGCGTTAAATTAATCAATTGGTGGTTTTTAGGACGTCAAAATAGGCATTTGGTGGTTTTGCAAGCATCAAATTAGCGGGACGTCAAAATTATCAAAAATCCTTTTTTTTTTTGCATTAAATTTAGGTGGTTTGTACAACACTTAAAAAAGCATCAGATTTTTCTGGAGTTAAAACTGACGTAAAGTTGTTTTAAAGTTTTTAGGACGTCAAAACTAGAATTGGTTTACAACAAAGCGTCAAAATCGTCATTTAGTGGTGTTTTATATCGTCAAAATCGTCATTTGATGGTGTTTTTGGGTATCATAATCGGCAATTGATGGCTTTTATCATCAAAATGGACGTAAGGCAATTCGTCTCTACATATAAATATTTTCTTTCCTCATCTTTTCTCAACATCTATCTTTATTTATGCTATATCTCTTTTTCCCTCTATCTATCTATATCTTTCCTTCTATAAATTTATCTCTTTCTTGCTCTTTCCCTCTATCTAACGCTCTCTATCTCAATCTCTATCTTCCCCGCTAAAATATTTTTTTATATAGGGGAGAGCGGGGAAGAAAGTTCCCGGATAAGTTGTTCCGATCGAAATTGCGCCAATATGAAAAGAGATAGGTATACGTTTTAAAAACGTCATGTGATGTCAAGTAACTGTGCATCTTTGGCAGCTAGTTAAGTACCCACCACAACGTTGAGGGAGTGGCTGTGGTGAGTGAGGTGCTTATACGTCACGGAAGTAAATATTTTCGTCTTCGCATGTTTTGGTCTTTTGTGATAATTATTGAAGCTACCACCATTGTGAAGTATTTTATAATAAATAATGAAAGTCATAAAAAGTTGTGTTGTGGTAGGGGCTTGTGTTATCATGCAAAGACAAAACTTTACATTGACATAATTTGGGAAAAATGGGGCTAGTTGATCCGTTTCTTTGGGGCTAGTTGTGACTAGGAAAAACAGAGCCTATAGTATTTCTTCTTACTATTTACACATAACAGTGTTGAAACAAAAAAAAATAGTAGCCCGGAAGGCGCAAAACAAGTAGGAGCCATCGTTTCAGCAGAGCGTGGAACTTTAGTACCAATTGCCTTTCAGATACCTCTTCAAATGGGTCGCCTAACTAATGAAATCTGAATTTACCTGGCTTTTTTTATATTATTCAGTCATAATATTCTGAATTTAAATAAAAGACTGTAAAATCAAATAATAGCATTAGATGCTATGAAAAGAATAGTATTTTATTTAAAGTTATTTGAATTCTATTTAAGTTTTTAAAATTTGGTTTTAGTCTTTTAATATAAGCTTGTTTTTTCTACATTTTTTGAAGACTGTTTGCTTTAGTTGATTTTTAAAAATAAATGTACGAAATCAATAAAATAAATGGAGTTTTTTCAATTAAAAAAAATTGCACATTTCCCTTTAATATAGCTACATGATTAGTATGAACAATTTGCCCCAGCAGTAGAACAATTGACCCCAGATTGGGGCAAATTGTGCCTTTCCGACTTGCTTCACAAAAATTGTTGTGTACTAAAAAATAATAAAAATAAAGCCAAAATGACTTTAAATCCATAAACTATAGACCTTATAGTCTTATTATTTCCCCAAGTGAATTTGATTGCATTATGTTATATCGGTGTATTTTACAAGTTTTTCAAAATCGGAACTATCGGCCCCGCTCTCCCCTACATATTTTTACTTTCCTCTGCAATAGAGGGAAAGTATTGTATTCAAGACGGAGACCGACTCGGGGGCGGATATTAGAAACTTTCTGATCAGTACGAAATCCAAAATTATGAGGATGTTCATGCATCTGTCTGCCGGTCTGTCAGTCGGTCTGTCCGTTGTATGTATCTTAAATAACTCGACAACGTGTTGAGCTAGCGACTTGAATTTTTTTTTGCGAATTAGTTCTATGAAAATCATAGTTTTCTATCAACTTTTGGAAAAGTAACGGTAGCTATAACGGGTACCTCCCACACAATTTTTTTTTACATGTTTTAGTATATGTTTTATGCGCAAATATTTTGTTATTTTTAATTTAAAAAAATCGCACATTGTAGAGTTAAATTGGGGCATCCCTATTTTTCTTTTCCAATTTTTTTCAGAGCCAACTAATAAAGATTCGTTTTGGCCGTTACGAGTAAATACAAAAAGTGGTTTCTCTTTCTCAAAAAACGATTTTTTTTATAGTAGTTTTTCCTCGATTTTCCCCAAAACGAATGCAATTTGTGTTACATATTCTGTAGGCGTAACAAATTGTTTGGGACGTTAATCTATTTTGTAGAGCAAGATATTTATTTATGATCAACCCCTCGTAATTTTCATATCCAACAAAAATGAATGCAACTCGCTAGCCAAAAAGGGCATCCCACCGTCATATTTCAGAGGGGGTGAAAACCATGAAACAATTCCCATAAGTGGATGGAAAACTTTTATGAACATACATTTCTATATTCGCATGGATTTTTCTCGAATCGGGAATATTGGATGTGAAAATTTTGGAAAATTTAACCCACAATTGTTGCCAGTCCTGGTCGTCAGTCGTGATAAATTCGATATTTAGGGGGTTTCCTGTTAAAATGTTTATGGACCTCAATCGATTGTGCAGTTTTTCATATGGGTCGGCACTCCCGCACAATTCAAGTGCCAAAATTTATCAAAACATATTGGAAATGCGTCGGCGAGGGGGATGGTATTATGCTTCATGTAATGCCCATGTTCTCAACTATTATGCACCCTCGAAATTTTTCGATTTCATGTTATTGGGGATTGTTGAAGGTTGAAAATCCCATCGGGGGCGAGAAATTCCATTCAAATGATTCCAGATTGCGTGCCAGAAAAATTTTCTGGTCCATGAGTTGATGTGATGGTCATCATAAGCATGCCAGACATTCGCCAGAGCAACATCATCTCTGTGTTATTGTGAGGGAATCAGTACTGAAGTGGGAGTCAGTCGTTACCCAAATCTTTTTGGCCTTGATGGACACAAACCCGACTAGGGATGTAAGAGATTTCCCCAAAGACATCTTCGGAGACGACAGGGTTTAGATAGATGCCATCCCAAGAAGCTAAAATATTTTTGCATTCACTCTAATAACCGAAGGAAAAAGGGACGAAAATGAAAAAATGAACGAAAATGGGATTCTCTGGCAAAGAAATTACAAAAAAAATAGGATTTTCCCAGTTTTTTCCCATCAAGAATTGTTTTGGGGATGTCTCGCTTTGTGCTGAAAGTTTTTTTTATTATTTCTGCAAATGACGAATATCTGAGATTCTTTTTGGGGGCGGTTTACGAATGAATGCCGGTCGTGCATCAAAATATTCAAATTTTTTCCCATTTAATCTACGCGTCGTTCCATATGCAAAAAATTCCATGCATCTCGAAGCTTTCTGGTATGTCGTGTCGTTCAGAAAAATACCATTTTCTTTCGAAAGATTTATGAAGGATTCCGTCACAGTGATGTCAGCATATTTTTTATTGAAATGCAAAATATTTTACCAGTTGAGATCATGAGCTCAGAAAATTACAACACGACACGAGTTCAATGAACGCGTGGGTATGATTTTTTTTGGGAAAGAAGATATTTTTTACGTAAAACCTTACATTTTTAGTTTAAATATTAAGTGAATATTTAATTCTGAGACATTTTAAAGGAATTTTTAACTCCAGAAAAGGATTCAATAATCCCAGTAGAGATTTTTTCAGTAAAATTTGTGGAAAAGGATAATCACGTCGTCCTAACAGGACCTTTCGTTATCCTTACAGATTTTTTCAATGCCGGAATCGGATTCAGCGACCCCAAAAACCCCCAGATGAGATTTTTCCCGGAAAATTTGAGGAAAAGTATAACCACATTATCCTTACTTGACCTTCCCTTATCCTTGCAAGGACGAACTCATGAAAATATGGTATTGTCATCGGACTCACGTATGTGTGCAAAATTTCAAGTCAAGCGGATGAGTGGAAGTTGGTCAAAATTCGTTTGCAAGATTTTAATCTGACAAACAGACAGACAGATACGAAGGCAAACTAAATAAAAGCTTTTAAAACGTATCAGTTGTGATCAACACAATACTTTCCTCTGCAATATTTAGTTCCGGAAACAGTTAGACATGTAAAAACTGTTAATGGAAAAAATACAGGAAATTTTATTTTCTCTGAATTTTATTAAATGCTTTTTTATCTCAAAAGCGCATAATTTCCGAGAAATTTTCAAAAATCTTCATTTTTTTTCAATTTTCTTGCGAACCGTTACAGATACGGAAAACCCGTTAGAGCAAAAAATGTAGAAGATTTTAAATACTTTAATTTTTTTGGAAAAATGACTACAAAAAAGCATAAGATTCTAAAAATCTTCAAAAAATTTTTTTAAAAAAATGTATGGGAAACATCCGTTATAGCTAACGGTACATTTCCTAAAGTTGATAGAAAACTACGATTTTCGTAAAACTCATTTACAAAAAATTTCAAGTCGCTAGCTCAACACGTTTTTGAGTTATTTTCAGGGCAGGGTTGTCACAACAAATTTTAAAAAAACTAGGCGAAAAACCCCGACAAAGTGATCAAAATCTCAGACGTGATTAAAATATTTATCAAAAAATTACCGTGTAGACTCAAGTTTGAAAGTGAAGGTGGGTTTAGAAAGACGGGTATTTATATTTTTACTGACAAAGTGAGTGAAATGCCAGATTTCTTATGACTTTTTCATCAAAGCACATTGGACTTCCCAGCCCTGCCAACAAAATGCCAACCCTTTATTATGGCACTTTCTAGCCCTGCCAACAACATGACAACCCTCACACAAAATGATTTTGTTAGGTAAAATTGAAGTGCTCGCATACGTCCTGCTGAGAGAAGATGATGTGCAGTGACAGTTTGCCATAAAGTGAAAGGGAAAGTACGTGTGAGACACTGATGTGATCGACTTTTTGAGCAAGTAAATTTGAATTTCGCTATCCCGCTCACTTTGCCAGTAAAAATATAAATACCTGTCTTTCTAAACCCACCTTAATTCAGTTTGACAGTAATTGAGTTTGAACTTTTCCAACACCAATTGAGTTTTCAATACCAAACCGCGGGCGGGATTACAAAAATACACGGTAGCAATTCTTAAATATATTTATACTGAAATTTAACTTAAAAATTTACATACTTTTAAAACCTAAAGAAAAATTTATGTGCCGCAGGGGAAAATTTTGGCACATCGAGGTCATATACGAGTATATGTAAATTCCGTGTTTGTGTTTTTTGACGTCTTGGTTTTACGAAGTCAACTTCTTAATTGGCTCGAAATCCCCCGGACACAGTCAGAAACCCCAGACGTCTCCGGATGTCCTTAAAAAAAGGACGGTGTCCGGAGAAAAGATGACGGCTGGCGATCAGGTTTTCACTCATTTCAAAAACTCCAATTACCTGCAATCACAATGCGCACCTACGTTAAGACCTCGTTTCATTTTTAACTAAAATTTGCCATTTTTTTTCGTTTGCCCCTTTTTTTTAAAGTTTTCCGATAACTTTTTGATCAAATTTTCTAAGTTTTCCCCACAAATATTCTGCATTAAAAAAACCCACAATTCGGTCATGTCTGACATAAATCTTAAAATAATTTCGAAACTATTTCCATAAGAAGAACCAACAATTAGTTCTTAGTCTATTGAAATCTTATATGTAGTCCACATTCGCATAAATAACCTCTTTAAATTTCATCTGATGTCACAAGTTTCTTGAATTTCTTTAAGAATTCTTAAGTCATGTCCAGCGAAGCGAAAAAGCAAAGATTTTTGACGTCAAAGTGAAAAATTGTAGGTCGCACAGGTGGACCACTAATCCACAACACTGAAAGGAAAACTCATTTTTCTCGCTTGGTCACTATTTAAGATCTAAAATTAGATTCTAAGATCGTTTTATCTTTGCTAGGATGTTTTTTTTTTCATTTATTTGGATGTGACGCTAGTGCAAATTGTCTCAAGTGACATAAATGTAAAGTTCGGTTCGTTTTAGAATCGCAAATGGATTCGTCATGTGTCAAAATTGACGTTTTAGTTGATTTGGTGTGACTAAAGCACCTACAGATGCAAATTTGCGGATAACTCATGACGGTAGGAGCCAAAATCGCACTTAACTATTGCAAAATTATTAGGAAATTATGCCCTATGAACTACACATAAGACAGAAAATTTAAAATGTAGAAATTTTGTTTCAAAAAGACTTTAATTTTTGATGGTCATTTGGAAAACCGTGTTATTTTGAATATTTTTCTTAACCGGTATTTTTTCCATGAAAAATATATTTCACATTAAAAAATTACGATTATTTTAAAAGAATAGAAATATTTAAAAAAAAACCAATCTCAAAATAACTTCAAACAAATATCTCAAAACATTTCAAAATTCCCCCAGCAAATTATTAAAGTTTTGACGATTTTAAACTTGGATATTCCACCTCCATTGGTGTTTTTTTTAATAAAAAGCTTATCCACTTTGAAACAATCTAAAATTACGAATCCTTTTCTGGATTTCTCTTCCATTGATATCAATTTTAGATCAGTCGAATAACAAATAACTAAACAACGGCATGGAACATTAATTTCCCTTAGATTTGGAGCGATTTTCAAACGAATCGATGACGAGAAAACAAAAACAACAATTTCTATGGTCACCATATCAGTTTTTTATACAGAGTTTATGTAAAAAATCACACAAAAGGTAGAAAATTTGTCCAGGAAAAAAATATGAGAGGTTCATTTTTCCCCGTCATTGGTTTTCCGGGAAAAAATCTCATCTTATGGTTTTTAGGGTCGCTTTATCCGATTCTGGTATTAAGAAGACTGTAAGGATAACGGAAGGTCCTGTAAGGATGAAGTGATAATTCTTTTCCTCAAATTTTCCGAAAAAAATGGGGGTTTTAAGGTGCCTGAATCCGGTTCTGACGTTAATAAGTCGGTACGGATAACGGGAGGTCCTGTGAGGACAACGTGATTATTTTTCCCTCAAGTTTTTCGGGAAAATCTCATCTGGGGGTACTTGAATTCGAGCCTTTTTCTCCGTTCGCTTCTCTGTATTTTACCTCTCTGTCTGTCCGTGTTTTTTCTTCTTCTTCTTTTTTTTTCGCCTCATTGTTTCCTCGGTTTGTTCTGTTTTCAGTTTTTTGTCTGTTGTCTGTTCGTTTAACACTAGAATGACCGATGGAGTCATTTTGACTCCTTGCGTACATTTTTTTGTCATCAATTTTTCCTAATTAATTTTACGTGAAAACCTCTCGTGACTTTTATTTATTATAGATTTTTCATCATAATTTCAAATAAACCACGCACAAACGATTTTTTTTTTCAATACAATTATCATGGCAGTCGAAATGACTCCATTTGGGCACCGAGCATTCTAGTGTTAATAGCAGTTCCTGACGTGTCTGTTCATCTTTTTGTCTGTTCGCTTTTTCTCATGTTTGTTTACCTGTTCATACATTTGCGAATTCGGTACTGTGCGCTTATGCTTGTGTCTAAATTAAGTCTACACTTTTCCCTTCCCCTCCCATAATTTAGCCCCTCTTCTGCTATATTTTGAACCACCAAACTAATTTTCATCCGACTTTCACTTGTGTCTGAATCAAATCTACACTTTTTCCCTTCCCCTCCCATAATTTAGCCCCCCTTCTCCTACCTTTGAACCACCAAACGAATTTTCTTCCGACTTTCACTTGTGTCTGAATCAAATCTACACTTTTCTCTTCCCCTCCCATAATTAAACCCCTCTTCTGCTATATTTTGAACCACCAAACGAATTTTCAACTGGCTTTCACTATTAGAAGCAATACTGTCCGAGTTATATTACAGTCAATAAAAATCTTTACCTCCCCCCATTGGCTAAACCCCTCACCTACTATCTTCTGAAATAGCAAACCTATTTAAATACGGTTTTCACTTTTAAAAGTAATTTTTTTATTTATAAACTTGAGTTAAGATTTTACAGTGGGTTTTGACAGGCGAAAATGTCCCTAAAGACAATCCTTTTACCACAAAACAAGCATATAAGGAAGTAAAAAATCAAGCACAAATGCATGGTCCGAGTGAAAATTGTGAAAAAGTTGAAAAACTTCCAAGTAATATGATATGATCCTACATTTGGCCATGGAGAAACACACAAGAAGGATTTAAGCGAAACGAACAAGTTTCTCATAAACATTCAATGGAATTATGGTGAATTGAAAAAGAAAAACCGTCGCAAAAACGGGGCGAAAACACCAAACTAGAAAGTTTATTTATTCCCAATGTTGTTGCTATTCCTTCCATGTTTGCTCTTTTATTATGGATAGCAGGGCAAAAAAATTTGTCATCAAAACATTCCAGAGAGGCACTTGAGAACTTCCTTCTTTCATTTTCATTTCGTTGGCATTCGAAATTGTCGTATCTAATGCCCGGTTGTCGCCAACGCATCATGAGTCCTTCAACGGGGAAAACTTCTTGGAATTTCAGTATGAATTCATGTGAGGAAAAGTTTTCAACTCCTTTCATCGTTACGCTTAACTTCCTTGTGAGAAAGTTTTCTCTACTATCATCTAAAGTTGTCTGCCCCGAATCGATTCCTTTTAAATATTCACTCGTGTCTGTTGATTTCATTTCTGTAGTTTTTGGTTATTTTTATTCGGATAGTTTACAAAACATGCAGGAAAAGTCTCACTTTAACCGAATTTCTTAAGTTTCACTTGAAGTCCATAAAGATTTCCAAGTAGCAATTTGGAAGTGACGATAAGTGGAAACGCTTGATGAGTTTTTTTTTTTAAATCGTAAGGTTTTTACGATTAGAATCACAAATGACAGCGCCGACTATCGACGAATACGGAAAGCTCAAATTATCCGCATTTTTACAAAATCGAAGAGTGAAAAATGGCAGATTAAAATCACACGCCGTGAGACCGTCAGTGTGGGTAAGGCCCACACTTCGTAGACACTGACGGTCTCAGGGCCAGTCAATTTAAGCCCACATAGCTGGCTTTAACTGGCAGTAAGTCAAGTGTAGTTTGTTATCATGACCTTTGCAGTTGATGGACACCAAAACCTTACAAATGTTGAACTAACTTTCATCAATGTGAAACTGTGCGTGCGGCAAAAGGAAAGCAAATTGTTGTGCAACTTAAATTTCTCGAGACCGAATTTCATCTTAACACGTTGGTTACCAGCCAAAAAAACGCTTACTCCGCTAGTATACACTGGGAAAAAACGCAAAAATCATTTCTGTACAATGTGAGTCACCAGTGAACACAAGATCAATACAGACAAAAACATATTTCACATGAAATATGCTCCACAAAAAAACCCCCTTTGTACCGCACGAGCGACTGCACTCAACCATGGAACTTGAGAAACTGACGGTAATGACAATAGTGTGTGTACACCGGTGACTCACATGGTAGCCAACGTGTTAAGATGTAATAACGAAAGCAGATGAAAATCGGGCTTTTTAACCGAATCAAAAACCACTGTCATTATTTACAAAATATCAAAATTTTAGTAAACAAGACCGAAATTTTGAAATTTTAGAAACCAAGAACGCAAAAACACACTTTACCCTTGAACCAAAACCGATCCACACTCACAAGACTTTCATTTTGCATTTCTGAACGAATAGAGTTACGGTCGTGACAGACAAACATTTCCCATTTTTAAAAGCTTTTATTTAGCTTGCTTTGTTATCTGTCGGTCTGTTTGTTTGTCTGCCTGTGTCTGCCATTATCTGTTTGTCTGCCTGTGTCAGGGTCAAATCTGGCAATCTAATACTGGCCCACTTCCACTCAAATTTTGCACACATACGTAAACCCAATGACAACACAATATTTTCTCTACACTCAGAAAAATGTTCAGGTCAACTTTTTGTCAGGTTAACTCTGACCTTACAGAGGTTTCTGTAAGCCAGCTAGCGGTCAGAGTTAACCTATCTAAGGTCAACTCGTGCAGCTCCCAATGCCCTACTTCACCTGCTGGTGGCTTAATTTCAGAATTTCTCCGACCACAGGTCAACTCAGTTTTACTTGCCCACATGCAGGCGAACGCGCGCCTGCCCGAGGCCAATTACGCCGTATGTAGGTCGTCGAGTTAGCCTCCATTTTTCTGAGTGTACTTCATCCTTGTAAGAATAAGGGAAGGTCTTGTAAGAATAACGTGATTATCCTTTTTCTCAAATTTTCCGAAAAAAAAATCTATTCTGGGTATTTTTGGGGTCGCTGAATCCGATTTTTACGTTAAGAAGTCTGTAAGGATAACGGAAGGTCCTGTAAGGATAACGTGATTATAAATTTCCTCACATTTTCCGGAAAAGACATTTCCCGGGTTTTTGGGGTCCCTGAATCCGATTTTGAGGTTAACAAGTCTGTAAAGGTAAAGGAACGTCGTGTAAGGATACGCGATTATGCTCTTCCACAAATCTTCGAGAAAAAAATCTCATCTGGGAGTTTTTGGGGTCGTTGAATCGTTGATTCTAAGGTTAAGAAGTCTGTAAGGATAACGGAAGGTTCTGTTAGGAAAGAGTGATTGTCCTTTTACTCAAATTTTCCGGGAAAATCTCATTTGGGGGTTTTTGGCATCACTAAATTCGATTCTGACGTTAAGAAGTCTCTAAGGATTTCTCAAAGGCAAGGATATATCTGTGGTAACACGTTAAAGTAGCTTAAGTCCATTTTCAGGCGAAGCCAAAGTGATCTGTTTGCAAATGCAAATCTAGAACAGTTTGATTTGGCCTGAAAATCAGTTTAAGCTACTTTCATTTATAACCACAGATTTATTCGAAGATTAAAAAGTATAAACAAACGTGGCGAAAGACCCTTCATTTTTAATTTTTAGTAATACTAATCAAATGCGAAATGGTTAAACAGGATTTAAAAAAAAATTAAAAAAGCTCTTTCTACTTATGCGTTTTCGTAACACTCTGAGGCACTGTCCATAAAAACGTTTTTTTTTTCAAGTTCCAGCTTAGAGGACGACCCTTTAATGCCTCAGGATGGTCACGTTACGCTAGTTTTAGGCTTTTCGGACCATCCCTTACCCTACCCCTCATAGCACTGTTTCCCGATTTTTTAAGGGAGTTAAAACCACCGTCGCACTACCGAAAACCCCCCTCTACCATAGAAGTATTACGTATTTTACAAAAACCTCCTTAAAAACGGTAAATCACAGTTTTTTTTGTCCCACTTTTTGCAGGTTAAGGTTTTTTGACAAATTTTTTCATGCCGATGCAAAAACCCTTGTAGCGCACTTGAAAATCTGTCAGCCACATTTCCGCAATGTTTAATTGACAAATTTCGTCAACACTTTGCCAATTGGACGGTCATTGACCCATATATGCAAACATAGAGACTTTACTCAAATCTTTCATGAATTCCAGATTTTTGTTTTCTGTTAACTTTTCTCCTATCCTTTCCCTCATCAGAAAACTTGACTCTAACCAAACCTAATTCCACTAGCATATCCATATAAATTGTTACTTCATCATTTTCAACCCTTTTTCGTCTGAAACTTTTCCATCCTGAATCCCAAAAGGATATCAGGAAGGAAAAGGACAAGACTTAAAAGATTTCAGTTACCGTCAATGTAGTGTCCTTTTTTTGGGTGGAAAGGATAGGGGGGAAAGAGGAAAGTTTCCCAAAGATTTTTATTTCTGGATACGGTCTGGGATACCAATCAACAGTTAACTTTATTGTTTTGTAATGAAGGAAACAAAACTAACGAAATTGAAAGCCGGGATCCAACTCTAATGGAATCCTAATTGAGTTCTCTATTTTTCAAGGAAGTCCGAAAAGTAACGATAAAAAAAAACTTGTTTGGTGGAAAAGTTTTCGATGGCTTTAATGGCAGTTGTATTAGGTGATAATGGAGTAACCTTTAAAGGCAAGAGTGGTCACAGATATTACTAAAGTGGGGATGAAACTGTAAATGGCATGTCAACAATTAAATTGTCGATTCGATCTGTTGAAATTTTCGGGTAGAATGTAAAGAACATCAACCATATGTAAACGATTTATTGTAATAAAAAAGACATTCCATAATAACACAAAAAACAGTTCATAATAACATCCTGTCCACTTAACGCGCACCGCATTGGTAACGATGTAGAATGGTCCCAAAGTGACAATTTTAGTCTTTTAAATGCGTACAAACCAATATGGAACTGCCAACGAAATTTACAAATTTCCACTACGCGCAGGTCATGGGATCCAAAAAGCCATATCTGAATTATGGCGCAAAAAATAATAATAATTTTGAGCGCCATTATAATGTTGTACCATACTATTCCCGAGCTCCAACAGGGTGGACTCTTTTCTTTCCGTGTTCGTGAGAACAATTAATAATATAAGACGAAAAAGTAAATAATAAAAATGCCGAAAGTTTATTTGAAAACAAAATTTTGTAGTCCACTGTGTTCATATGACATCAGCTTGCCACTGAGAACGTGAGTGCGCCACTCAATTCACTCAATTCAAAATTTATCAAGACAGCTGTTGGAGATGTTAGACTTTTTGACTTCACGGTCTTTTTGACTTCAGAATCAGATTCAATGACCCCAAAAACCCCCAAATGAGATTTTTCCGGAAAATTTTAGGAAAAGAATAATTATGCTATCCTTATAGGACCTTCCGTTATCATTACAAGGACGGAACAGTGAAAATATTGTATTGTCATCAGATTTATGTATGTGAGCAAAATATCCAGTCAATCGGATGCGTCAAAATGAGATCAACTTCCTATGACGGTCTTCCTTACCTCTGGAGCCCAATGAACGCAACGCGAACGCAACTAAAACGCAGAAACTGTCACGCAGCGCAACATTTCAGCGGCAGAGCCCAATGGCATCTCGTGAAGTAGTACAAGTGACGTAATATAAAGTGGTATAAAATTGGCAAAATTACAAAAATTGATAATTTTGAAGCGATAATTTGCTTTGTTGGTCTTTATCTTTGTTATTTGTATGTTATTGCAATAAGGCTATCAATTTTTCCTCGAACGCCATTTCCCCAACCTAACTTTATGAACTGTCAACGCAGAATTGCTGCGGCAAAGTTAGAAGTTTGCAAACTTTTGCGTTGTAGGTGCGTTCACTTCGTTCACTGTGTTCACTTCAAATTATTTCTATGGAACAAACTTGTAAGTGACAGCTTCTGCGTTCGCGTTGCGTTCATTGGGCTACAGACATTAAAGAGCTGGACCACTGTGCTACGGCATCGAAATTATTCTGCAAGCGGCATCATTCTACATTTAATTAAAATATAAAAAAAAAGAATTTCTTCTTTTCCTTTTTCAATATTTCAATATTACTTAAAAGAAGAATATTCAAACATGTGTCTGCTACACTGAGAGAAAAGATAGTAATTTTAATTATTTTATAATGGGGACTCGTGACTAATACTAAAATAGTTAATTTTAATTACAAAAAAAGTCAAAATCGACAATTTTTGTAAGAAATTTTACTTTTTACTAGCTTGCATATCCGTCGTTGCCGGGTAAAATTTTTTTATTTTTTTTTTTGATGGTCTATGTTGGAGCTAAACTTCAGGCCAATCGGCTCGGTAGTTTCCCCGCGAAAGAGTAACATAGCGCAAAAACTAAGTTTCGAAATCACTTTACCCCCTCCCCTTACTGCACCCACCCCTCGCGCTACTTTTCCGTATGCCTATGTTGGAACCAGAATTACCACAGACACTAATGCCAAATTTCAAGTCAATCGGTTCAGCGGTTTTTGCGTAAAAGAGGACCAGACAGACAGACAGACACCAACTCATTTTTATATAGTATGATTAGTAAAATTTACTATTTTGTGGTTAAATTGACTATTTTTTCAATTCAAATTAACTATTTTGTAATGAAAATTAACCATTTTAGTGATAGTCCCGATTTCCCATTATAAAGTAATTAGATTTACTATTTTTTCCTCTGCGTGTACCGAGCAAACTGATCTTTTTCGGGACATTTGCTGATATTTTTGAGCATTTGCTCTACTTTTTGCATACTATAACATAAGCATTTGCTCAATGTTATGCATACAAACTGGAGCATTTGCTCCAAAATAGTTGACTATGAGCATATGTTCTTTTTCCAGCATACGGCCCATGTGTCATTCCTCGATTATTATGACCTTCAACAGGAGAAGGCATCAAAACACGATAAACATTTGTTTTTCGATAAGCATTTAAAAAAAAATGGCGCCTCATGTGACCCAAGTGGGACAAAACAATGGCGAAATTGTCTCCGTATAGCGTGATTTGAGTCAAAATAACAAAAAAAAACCTATATTAGTGCCTTATCCCAATACTAGCGTACTTCAATAAATAAGAACTACCAATATTTCATGTATTTTGTATAACAATGATTACTATATTATTATTTTAAAAAATGTCGCATGTGATTTAAATCTTAATATAACCGGATGAGATAAAACAAATTATTTAAATTATAGGCAACAAAAAGCAAGTCATATTGTTTGCGTATTGAAATCATGATAAAAATTCCCTACCATATTTAGTCCACAATCACTGTTCAAAATGCGAAGAATTTTATTTTTATTATGCGGTTTTGCAGGTTTTTTTTGTGAAGTTATTGAAAAATTCAACAAATTGTTGTCTAAAAATACTAACTTTATCCTCATTTAGGCAAAAATAGCAGTCAAATTAACAAAAATTGATTGTAAAACTTTTGGGAATACATTCAGCAATGCATCGTGCAGACTGCGTCCAATTAACCGATACGTTTCGCTGTTCAGTGCAAATTTAACTCTGGGACATTCAATTAAATCATTTGAGGTAAAAAATCGTGTTTTTTTTCTTTTCGAAACTTTTACCAGTATCTTCCACCTTTTTCTAGGTTCAAATCGAATTATTCAAGAAAAACAGCATGGATTATAAGGCGTATTTGATTAACATACGTAGCAACGGATGTGATATTCTCGGTGGTAAACCAAGCTTTACAAATTTCTTTGCAAAGTTTTTATTTCAGATGTTAAAAGAATATACAAATCTCAATCATTCTTGCCCAATAGAGGTGAGATAAAACTTTCTCCCATTGAAAAATCCCATAAAAATGCAAAAAAAAAACTTAGGACTTAGCAATAATGTGCCTTATGTAGCATACATAAAGGCTATTTCAAGGAGTTTTGAATGTATTTTTTTTTTTTTAGATTCGTGGTTATTAAATGAACAAATTCATTTAATGCAAACAGTCGAGGTTACACAATGATTCACAATCACAAACGAGTCTTTCGCATAGATTAGCACTAATGTAACCTACATAAGACATATTTTTGCTAAGCAATTACATTTTAGGCGGATTTGGACTTTCCGCGTTATATTAGGGGAAAGGTTCGTACTTTGGAATGAAATTTACTTTTTGATCGGTATCAAAAAATCTATGCGTAATTTAAAAAAAAAACATTTTTTATAAAAATAATAACAAAAAAAACCTTTGCGCTGGTAGTCTTCACTGCTTTTTATAGAAAACAAATTAAGAAACTTAACTTGCCGCGGTCCAAGGTACAACCCCGCCTTGTATCTTGGGAAACCCCGGCCAATACCTAAAAAAAAAGTATTTTTACAATCTTTTACTTAGCGTTACTGTCTGTCTGTCAAATTCAAATCTTGCAAACCAATTTTGACCCACTTCCACTCATCCGATTGACTTGAAAATTTGTACACATACGTAAGTCCGTTGACAATACAATATTTTCATCACTTCGTTCTTGTAAGGATAAGGGAAGGTCCTGTAAGGATAACTTGACTATCATTTTCCCCTAATTTTCCGGAAAATATTCATTTGGGGGTTTTTGAGGTCACAGACTCCGATTTCGACGTTTAAAAAAACTTTTCCAAACAACAAAACGATCAAGTCCTGCCCATTCTAGGGGAACCCCCAGACAGAGCTTGATCTTCTATTTTTTCGTTATTCTCAAGGTAAGGCCGAAAGCTCGAACTTTTCAATTTTGATAAGACTTACAAGTGTTCAAGTAGACCGGAAAATAAACAACACGTATTTTTTTCGGTCAAAAAATGGGGAGAACGCCTATTTTTGCATCTGATCGGCAAAAATTAAACTAATAGGGTGGGTGATCCCCTTTTCCATCCCTTGTCAAACTAAATTCTGATCCAATTGAAATAGAACCTTCATTTTTGGCACAGAGGGATGTTTTTGCAGAAGCGTTATGCTACATTTACACGAATGACAAATTTGTCATTTTTTTCTTGTCATTATGTTAATTCCCGTGTAAATGGCATAATTTTTGTAATTTTTTCTGTCAGAAAATGTCAATCTCTCATAAAAGAATGAACTTGTCCATTCTTTTATGCCAGATTGTCATTCGTGAAAACGCAATATTAGTTATGACAAAAGTTGAATACTAAAGTTGTCATAACTAATATTGCGTTTGCACGAATGACAATCTGGCATAAAAGAATGGACAAGTTCATTCTTTTATGAGAGATTGACATTTTCTGACAGAAAAAATTACAAAAATTATGCCATTTACACGGGAATTAACATAATGACAAGAAAAAAATGACAAATTTGTCATTCGTGTAAATGTAGCATTACGATTTATCCTTAATGACACTCAGACCAAAACATAATCGGTCCAAGGTACGAGCCCTTCCCATACTATTATGTTTTTTAAATAAATGTATTATAAAAAAAAATCTTTTTAGCATGATATTCTGGCAAGGGACTTCCCATTCCCCGGAGATAAATTACCGCCACTCCCATCTGGTGAATATCGCGTTGATTTGCATTTCTATGAAGACCGAGAGCCCATAATAAAAGTAGCATTTTGGGCGCGTGTAAGCTCGGAAGTTTTCGACTGAATTTCTGAAGAAATAAAAAAGTCATTGAAAGCTTTTAGCTAATAGTATTTTAGTGTTCATTTTGTTAAATAATTGAGATAAAAACTTGTCGAAATCCGAAGGGAAAACTTAATCTCCCCTCCCGACCACCACCACCACCACAGAAGAAGACGAATTGAGGCGTTAAAAGCTAGAGTGGACCAACCCACATGTCGAAATTGTGAATTTTTCTGTGTTTGAATCACTATTGCGAGTGAGTTTCTAGATAAAAATGTTTGGATGCACAAAAGATTATTTTAACATTGAGTAATAAAGTCCACACAAATTTTTTTTCCAAAAATTTACAGTAAATAATAGTACAAAAGTGAAAAAGCTTCAAAAACTCGATTATGTGGGTTGGTCCACTCTAGCTTTTAACGCCTCAATTTTTCTATCGGTGAGTTTGAATTTCGATGAATATGAAACGCGTTGAGTTTTCAATTCGGGAAATTTCGGTGAGATTTCCGTTCGGTGAATTTTCTCTTCGGTGAATTTTCCTTGCGGTGAGTTTTGATTTCGATGAATTTTGATGTCAGTGAGTTTCCCGTTCAGTGAGTTTTATCTAGCCTCAATTTTCCTTTCGCTGAATTTTCTGTTCTATGAGTTTTCATTTCGCCAAGTTTCGTGGTGAATTTTGTCTTCACTGAATTTGGATTTCAGTGAAATTTCCCTTCGGTGAGTTTTCGTTTCGGTGGATTTTTTTTCGCTGAATTTTCCTTTCGCTTAGTTTCACGATGGGTTTGGTCTTCGATGAGTTTGTATTTCAGTGAGTTTCCCCTTCGGTGAATTTTCGCTTCGGTGGATTTTCTTTCGCTGAATTTTCCTTTCGTTAAGTTTCGCGATGAGTTTCGTCTTCGATAGATTTGGATTTCAGTGATTTTTACCTTCGGTGAGTTTTTCCTTCGGTAAGTTTTCTCTTCGCTGTATTTTCCTTCCGGTGAGTTTTCGTTTGGCTAAGTTTCGCGATCAGTTTCGTCTTCGATGGATTTGGATTTCAATGAGTTTTCCCTTCGGTGAGTTTTCTCTTCGGTGGATTTTCCTTCCGGTGAGTTTTCCTTTCGTTAAGTTTCGCGATCAGTTTCGTCTTCGATGGATTTGGATTTCAGTGATTTTTACCTTCGGTGAGTTTTTCCTTCGGTGAGTTTTCTCTTCGCTGTATTTTCCTTCCGGTGAGTTTTCGTTTTGCTAAGTTTCGCGATGAGTTTCGTCTTCGATGGATTTGGATTTCAGTGAGTTTTTCCTTCGGTGAGTTTTCTCTTCGGTGGATTTTAATTCCAGTGAGTTTTCCTTTCCCTAGGTTTCGCATTCAGTTTCGTCTTCAGTGAATTTTCCCTTCGGTGAATTTTTCTTTCGCTGAATGTTCCTTTCACTAAGTTTCGCAGTGAGTTCTGGCTTCGAGGAATTTAGATTTCAGTGAGTTTTCACTTCGGTAAGTTTTCCTTCCGGTGGATTTTTTGTTGTGTATCTAACACGCGTTTAGCCAAACAATTGACCAACAGGTTTTTAATGAGAATTTTGTAGTTGTTATTACAATCTTTGCACAAAAATCATTCATAATTAGTGAACATTTCCACATGCGACATTTAAGAATGACCTAAAGAATCGTGTGGGAGTAAATGAGAAATTTTCCATTTTTGCTTCTAGCAATTTCAACTACACCCATACCTCGCTTTACGGCCGGGAAAGTTGGCCGTAAAGCGAAAAGCCGTATAACGAATCAATTATTTTCATACAAACCCATACAAATTCAATAGGATCCGTTCCAATTTTTTTTAAATAACGTAGTTTTTAGTTTAAAATGCATTTTTTTCTTTTTATTTCATTTAAAAATGCTTACATACAAAATAAAAATACATAACAAGTAATATAAGGATAACTTCAATAACAAAAAAAAAATTCATATGTACATAAAAAGATAACTTTAAAAGAAATTAAAAAAATTCATCTGCACATGTCCATATACATAATAAAAAACATAATTTAAAATGTTTAAATCGGTTCTAATCTGACGAAAATGAATTACACCAGTGTGTTTAGAATGATAAGTATAAATAATTTTTGCATGTCCGTGTGTGGCGCGGATTGCGGGCGCACGGATTGATCTACAGACTTGAAATTTTGCGCAGATCCGTTTTTCGTAAAATGCGAGGCTAAGTTCGTTCATGAGCAAAAATTGACCATTAGGGGGGATGCCCCCCATACGAACGAAAAAGTTTTTTGTGAAAAACGGTGCATCTTATCAAAAAAGTGCAAGAATAAAAGTTATTTACGATATGATTCTACATAAAACTCCCATACATCAAAATCCGATTGGATTAAATTTTAAGAAGTCTTATTGAAAAGTTTGCCTTCAGAGTGGAATTTTGATACAACTGTTCGCTGTTCACTTACATCACCATACGGGTTTTCAATAATTGCCAGATTGGCAATTATAGCTTTTGATTTTTTTTTTCCCCAATTTTTTCTCGGCCGTATAACGAAATATTTTGGGCTGTAAATCGAAAAAGTGCCTTAATTAAAGAAGGCCGTTATAGCGAAAAGCCGTATAAAGAGGGGCCGTATAACGAGGTATGGGTGTATTGTTTTTTTCATAAAAACTGTCTTGGATTTTTTCCTATTGCTTCTTATAGGATTTTCCTTCAGGGCAGCTTCCATATATCAAATTATGTGAGAATTTTTTTAATGTCGCATTTACACATTGGTCTGCCGCGCAACCGAACTGACTGCCTTCTGCGACTATGGAACTGATACAATTTGATATCTTTTTGACATTCTAGACTTTTAAAGTGTGCTGCTTATTACTAAATACTCGTAAGTGCCGGCTTGTCTAAAATGCTTTCAACTTCTTAAGTAATTCGTGTTGATATTTTTTCGAAATGCCATTTTTTTATGTCATTCCGTTCATTATTTCGATGTAGTTCCGAGTATTGTACGATGAAAATATTTAAATTTTTTTTTTTTGCATGTGAACAAAAAACTTTATCTTAAGTTTATTCAATTTGAATCTAGACTTAAAACAGACTCAAGTGAACTCAGTGCAGATTGAGGTTTGAATTGAGTAGTTTGAACAACAAAATGTGTTCTAGTTTTGTAACAACTGCTGAAAAATACAGAAAACAGAAAACCACATATGCGTAAATATGGCCAATTAAAACGGAATAAAAAAAATTACTTTTTTACTAATGACTAACATACGATTAAAATCAGTTGATCACTGGCAGATTTTTGTTTTCAGTAAAACAACACCGAATTTTTTGAGGTCAACCACCACCACTGGCAACAAAAAAAAATTTCATCAACGTGAAAGATATAAACTGTGTTCCTGATCCATCTAAAAACTACTTCGCAGTACTGGCCAGTAATTTTCGTTGAGAACGCATTTACTGCGCAGTACTGCCCAGTATTTGTTACATGGATCGGGAACGCCCCTCTAGCAAAATCAATCCGGGTAACAAAGACCATTCACACTCACGTTATTAAATAACACTGAAATTACTGGAATTACCCATTTTTCTTAGGTTCATAATGGTTACATACCAGTTATGAGACAGTTGTCCAACGTGGGTGGCAAAATGCATAGAGTTGCAAATTAGTTACTGCGACGGCACAGCAACGTTGCTGCAACATTTATACAACCGTTTTTGTTTTACAAGCTACTCAATCCAAACCTCAATCTGTACAACGCTCACTTGTTGCCCAGTTTTTTTTTTGTGACTACCGTTACAAAATAAATGTTGTCCAACCACAGAATCTCTTATGTAACGCAGGTTGCAAAGTAACGATTTTGCAACCGTTGCCGCGAAACTCTTTTTTGTCAAAGTGTGACAAGGAGAGGGGGCCAGAGTGGGCAGATCAAGTGTGACGGCAATGCAAACTTGTATGGTAAGTATACATCAGGAAAATCTGTAAGTATAAATTCCTTTGCACATTATTGACTATTTATACTTCAATAGCCCTGTTTGTATACAACAAAAACAACGGAAAATAAAACCAACTTTCCGACCGGTCACAAAATAAACCATTTGCAACCGGTTTTCTGCGACTGATCACAAAATAACCGATTTGCAATCGATCTTTTTTTCCGAGCCGCCATAATTTGCAACCGATTTTTTTGAAACCAGTCACAAAGTAATTAATTTGAAACCGGATTTTTGCGACTGGTCACAAAGTAACCAATTTATAACCGGTTTTTTTTACGACCGGTCGCAAAATAACCAATTCGGAACCGGATTTTTGAGACCAATCACAAAGTAACCAATTTATAACCGGTTTTTTTTGCGACCGGTCACTAAGTAAGCAATTTGCAACCCGTTTTTTGAGACCGATCGCAGAGTAACCAATTTGCAATCGGTTTTTTTGCAACCGGTCATAAAGCAACCAGTTTGCAACCGGTCACAAAATAACCATTCTCCAACTGGGTCTTTTTGCGACCGGTGACAAAGCAACCGTCATATAAACGGATCTGCAACCGGTACCTTGCCAGCCTTGTAACCTGAGTCGGTGAATTCTCTTCACTAAAATCTGCTCATTTCGACCCCTATAATATCCTCCTTGCTATTTCCTAGATCACCTTCAGGATTTAAATCCAGTTTTGGACAAACACTTGGATGGAGAACTCTTTTTGTAAAGAGCTGTCCATAAAACACCCCCCTTCCCCTCATTTTCAGTCTGGCCCTGGATTTTCCCTGTTTTTCGCGATTTATTCGAAGATGTATTTTATGAAAGTTCCAGGAAACTAAAACCAGAAGCAATTTTTTGAAATTTAAGGCACAAAACCAAAAACTCAAAAACCCAATTCAAACCTTGAACCGAAACTGAACCACACTAAAAAAACTTTCCATGTTTAATATGCGTTAGCAGTGGTTAGTGGCAGTTCAAGTTTTTGTTTTTAGCAATCCAAAATCGCAAAAAAAAACTGGCTAAAAATACTCTTTTTTTTGGTCAAATTTAAACAATTTTATTGCTAAAATGCTCAAAGCACATTAGGGCGTATTCATAGTAGTTTTTAAACACAGTTTTTCTCTAATATGAGTTTAAACTGACAGAAAACCATAGCAAACTGCCAGTTTAAACTCTTTTTAAGGAAAAAATGTTTAAAACCGACTACGAATACGCCCCAGTATTCCTAAATCTCACAAGCACATAAATCCAGACAATCGCACCAGATTTCTGTCTGATTGCTTTTTATAATTAGGGAAAACATTTTCCACATTTGCTCTTCCTGGTTTCATCGTTTAATTTTTTCCCGATGATTTTTCCTAGTTTTTTTTTAGTAGAGACAAAGATTTTAAACCGTATCTCATCATATGTCTCTTCGCACTATTTATTTATCTCGTGTGTCTTTATTTTTTAAAAATAAACAACAAAACTTAAAAAACCGCCTATGTTTCCAAGCTGTTTCTTTAAAGTTTTTTTTAAAGGCGCTAAACGAACGCCTCTAACGTTTTCAGATAATTTCAAGTACAAAAAATATCTGAAAAATTAAAGAAAAGAGGAAAAAACAAGAAAAATCTTTGGTGGAAAAACTCTTAGAAATTCAGATACAGAAAAAAATGTTTGTTGGTTTTAGCCAAAGGTGTGCATTTTCTCATGACTTGTAATTATTTATTTTTTAAGTATTCTCTTCTAATAAACAGAGAAGGTAAAAACTTGCTAAACCCCCTCTCCATGATAACAGGATGCTCCGGGAGACTTTTTTTTGGGGTAGCACAGGACAGGGTTTTATTTTTTAACGTTCTGCACAGATTTATGCTTACGCCAGAAAGGAATATAACAGCGTTTTTCTCGAATTTATTGTTAATTTCACAGACAGTTGAGTCTTAAATTTTAATAAAATTCACAAAAAAAAAGAAAACAATCTGGAAATTTTTTATTCGCGTCAAGAGATTTGGGGGGATTGTGGGAGAGAGAAAGATATTATGGAAATTTATGCAAAAATGTGAATGCAGGATTTACACTGTCAAGGGTGAAAGACTTCGGTTGTGGTTAAGAAAAAGCTAAAGAAAGGAAAATTCAAAATTTTGAAAAACTCCCGACTAAAAAAAAACCCCTTAAAAATTTTGAAAACCCTCGAATAAAGAAAATCCTGTAAAAAAGGATAAAATAAAATAATCATTGGAGTAAATTTAAAATTGGTGGGCGTCGAGAAAGCCTATTTGTCGTTGGATTTTTGCAGCAACGCTGTCCCGACGCACACGAATTTTAAATTTACTCCAATGATTATTTTATCCTTTTTATACCCGTTGATGATTATTTTATCCTTTTTATTGCCTTACCGTTTGTAACGCCAAGATCCCGTCATCACACAAAAAAATGAATTACACCAGTGTGTTAGGAATGACAAAAGATTTTGATTTCCGCATGTCCGTCCGTCCGTCTGTCCGTCTGTCCGTCCGTCCGTCTGTCCGTCCGTCCGTCTGTCCGTCCGTCCGTCCGTCCGTCCGTCTGTCCGTCTGTCTGTCTGTCCGTCTGTGGCGCGGATTGCGGCCGCACGGATTGAGCTAGAGACTTGAAAGTTTGCAAGGCTAAGTTCGTTAATGGGCAAAAATGGTCCATTAGGGGGGGGGGGGGGTACCCCCCATACGAACGAAAACGTTTTTTGTGAATATCTCAAAAACGGTGCATCTTATCAAAAAAGTCCAAGAACAAAAGTTATTTAGGATATGATTCTACATAAAACTCCCATACATCAAAATCCGATTGGAATAAATTTGAAAAAATCTTATTGGAAAGTTTGACTTCAAAGTGGAATTTTGGTACAACTGCTCGAATTATGATACGAATATCACCATACGGGTTTTCAATAATTGCCAAATCGGCAATTATAGCGTTTGTTATGTTTTATTCTGTGGTTATCAGTTTTTTTAGTCGGCGGTTTTTTAAAATTTTTATTTTTTCCACTGGTTTTAAAGAAAAGCGTAAAGAAAACTTTTAGAGTGTGTGCGATACAGTATAATTTTTACTTTCTGTTAAGGCCGGAATACAATTGGCCCGACACAACATTTACGGCGACATTTCAGATTTTAAACTCATAGCACCCTATGCTTCTGTACACCATCAATCCCACCAACTTTGTCGTCGTAAAAAATTGAATCGAATTTAACTTTTGTCGATCAGCTCGCCGACAAAATTTCATGGTTGATTCAAAATGAAATCTTATGGGGACGTCATAAAATCTAAATTTAGTCACTTCAAGAAGGTATTAGGAAATATAGTTCGTATGCTGTTTTGCTTAGATTCACATTCCTGTATGATAATTGGTAATAAAAGAATGTTATATGTGGCTCACCGTCCGAGTGTCAAAATTAAAGAAAAACAGATGACGTTTAGACCAACAAAGTGTGCGCAATTGAATATGGAGGACGACATTGTCGTCGTAACCTGCCGCCGTAATGTTGTGTCGGGCCAATTGTATTCCTGCGTTAAAACAGAGCAGTCTGAATTAATGCCTCTTGCCGATTTACCTTTTTTTAACAGCGAAACGAAACAAAATTTTGCTGGAATTTCCCTCCGCAGCCAGCAGTTTTCTTGTCAAAACTTTTCCTATCATTCACTTTTGCTGGAAAATTTGAAGGTAAAAACCACTTCAAAGGTCATTTTTGGCCATCATTTTGAATAAAATGTTTTGCATAACTTGAAACGGAATCTCAACCCATCAACGTGCCTATGTCTAATCGTGGAGATATTCCAACTGTTTTTACCCAAAAAATGGAGAAAAAAAATTACATTAAGGGATGAAATCCTGTTCCTGGAAATATGAAAACCATCTCCCCAGCGCGTCGCGTCGCAGTTGGGGTAATTTTACAATATTTCCCATTTCTAATGGTCGTTTTTTGGCTCCCTTGACAGGTACGTCGGTCGGTCGTCATCCCCTAAATTCATATAGCAGAAGAGAATAAACTTGATGAGGTTATTTTGGGTCCTATTTTCCCAGAAAACAGTTTTTTTTTTTTCATTCATTCGGAGAGTTTTTTCTTCATCTTTTTAAGAATTTTTCCCCCTTTGTTTGGCATAAATGTGTTTTTGAAGAGATGTTGATGATGATTATTTCTGACCGAGTTAAAAGCGGTTGCTAGAGGGATGATAAAATGGAATTAAAAGAATGTTATTTACTGAAATGAATATCTGCAAAGAAAAAATTCATTTAAAAAAAATTCAGAAAAAAGTCGGTAAATTATTTTATGATTTGAGTTTTTTTTTTGTCCTAGTAACCAAATAAGTGGATATGAAGTTGAGAGGGTAAAACTCATGGTTTATTGCAATGAAATTCGGCTACTAACAATTTTATTTCTCATTACTCCCACCCCCCCTTTCCCCTTAACATCTTAGATTTGGTATAAAAATGATTTACCACGGCACAAGTACGTACGCTAATACTTTTATATACTTCCTTAAGGTCATCATTTCAGTAAACATGAATTTCATTTCAGTTTTCTAAACGCAGATTTATTTAAATTACCCTCTTAATGATGTAAACAATCTTAGATACGAAAAACCACTTTTTTTTACAATAAACTTCAATTATGAGGGCGTGTTAGATCAAGGAAACGGTTTTTGTAGATTCTGTAGAGCAGAGATGTTCAACGATGACGTCAACAGAGACGAGTTAGAAACACCAGCGCAAAAACCAGAATCTGTCGCATTTTTTCTCTCTCGATTCGATTACATCCAGCCCAAGCAACCAGATAAGGCACAATGCCTTAGATTAGGGCGCGGTGTCTTAAAAAACGACCAATTTTAAGACACCACGCCCTAATCTAAGGCATTATGCCTTATCTGGTTGCTTGGGAGAGCTTCTCGTCTAGTTGAATTCCAATTTATAATTTATTGCATAGTTGGTATAATTTTCCCCAGCCCAAAAAACCATTGGTTTTTTTTTAACCCACCCTAAAAAACCACTGGGTTTTTTTTTTTTTTTTTTTTTTAAAGAGCCCACCCTAAAAAACCCAAAAAGTTGCAGTGAAACACCATTAAAGCCAAAACCCCTCAAAAAAGCCAAAAACTCCCAAAAAAAATGGCACTAAAACACCATTGTGAACCCCCCGTTCAGCTACCTCAGACACTATTGTGTGGATTTTCAACATATGTTACAAAATAAATGCAAAAACTGGCGTTGTCCGGCGACCCTATTCCATTTCTTCCAACCAGATGGAAAAAATATTTGCAATTTCCTTGAAAACAGTGCGCCAAATCGAAAAATTTATGAAAAAAAAAATATTTGAAATATAATTCTTGCATAATTTTTCTATACATCAAAATACTTTTGGAAAAAAATGATTTTTTCATATTCAAAAATTTATTATTGTCTGAGAAACGCCGCCCAGGTACTTGCTGGTACTCTATATAACGGCATACAAACTTTTTATGAAAAAAAATCGTTTTGTATGGGAGAGGGGCGAAGGATTGGTCCGATTGGATTTCGATGTATGGCAAGTTTATGTAAAATCATATTCTAAACACTTTTCGTCTTTATAAATTTTTCGATTCTAAGCACCGTTTTCGAGGGAATGGAAAAAAAAGTGTTCAATTTGTAGAGGGGAGAGGGAAGAGGTCCAACTGAATTTTGATGTACAGATTTATTATGTAAAATCACATCTAAACACATTTTACCTTTATCAAATTTTCAACCCGACTCACCGTTTTCGAGAAATTTGCCCGTTCAAGAACTTAGCCCTGCCACATACGAGAAACGTAATTATAGGATATTTTAAGTCTCTAGCTCAATCCTTTCGAAGGTTATGGTGTTCACGGTCAGACAGACAGACGGACAGACAGACGGACAAACGGACAGACAGACGAACATGCGGAAATCAAAATCTTTTGTCATCCCTTTTGTCATCCCTTTTGTCATCTCTTTTGTCATCCCTTTTGTCATCCCTTTTGTCATCCCTTTTGTCATCCCTGGCATATAGTGCATTTTTGTGTCTGATGATTGGATCGATGCGTTACAAACGGTATATTAAATCTAATATACTCCTATATGATATATCAGTCAAAATCGACTATTTTTATAATAAATTTAACTACTTAGTGGTTAAATTGACTATTTTGTAGTTAAATTGAATATTTTTATACCCGTATGGTGAAACCAAAGGGTATACTAACTTTGCCTTACCGTTTGTAATGCCAAGATCCCGTCATTACAAACAAAAATGAATTACACCAGTGTGTTTAGAATGATGAAAAAAGTTGAATTTAGCATGTCCGTCCGTCCGTCTGTCCGTCCGTCCGTCTGTCTGTCTGTGGCGCGGACTGCGGGCGCACGGATTGAGCTAGAGACTTGAAATTTTGCGCATACATCAAAACCCAATTGGAACAAGTTTTAAAAAAATCTTATTGGAAAGTTTGACTTCAAAGTGGAATTTTGATACAACTGTTTGCCGTTCACTTAAATCACCATACGGGTTTTCAATAGTTGTCAGATTGGCAATTATAGCTTTTGTTATGTTTGTAATTGAAATTAACTATTTTGTAATTCAAATTAAGTATTTTATTTATAGTCATGATTCTCCTCTATTAAGAAGCTAAATTTACTATCTCTCTGCGTGTATGTTGTACGCCAGAGAAAAAGGTTGGGAAACACTGACGTACAGCATTTAAAAACCGCCCACCCAACTCATGCAACAAATGAAAATCACTCTTAATTGCCGCCAACAACTTCAAACAATTTCAAAAGTCCCCACCCGAACGCTTACCCACATCCCACCGCTTCTCAATTATAATATGCCTCAAGATCCCACTTCTGAATTTTCATAAAGTCTCAATGATATTCCATCAAATTCATTTCTGCACTTGCACAATTGCCAATATCTCGAACCAATTGCATTCAAATCAAAACTTGGGTAAATTCCCAATGTTTTACAGCACTTGAAAAACAAGTTCCATTACCAGCAAAGTCGTTTCAAGTGCATCAAGAGTTTTGATAAACTTCCGAAACAAATCATCGCCATTGCCATGCACTACCGACTATGACGTGAGGCCAAAGTTTCTCAAGTGGTGCCCAAAAATTGTTATAAAGTGAAAATTACCAAAACGCGTTCATTAACATTGAATTGGTCGGTGAGGGTAAATGCTTTTCACCCCATCATAAAAAATATACTTAATTTCTCTTGACTTACCTGTACATCGAAGTTTGGTGGCTGCAGAAGATTAGCGGGCGAATCCACCTGATTGGGTCCTTGATTCTGATTCACCATTTGATTCTAAATTCGGATAAAGTAGAAATTTACATAAATTCAGGATCAGGAAAGATTTTTTTATTATCAAAAGATGAATAGATCCGTAATTTATGATTAGATGATAGGTATGATAGGTGCTTAAATACAATTGAAATATATAGATATAACAACGGAAGAAGAAGATAGCCTACCTGTGCCACTTGCATTCCACCGACTCCATTCATAACTGGCGGCTGCAATTGATTCAATTGATTCATGGCGGCCAATTGGGGATGATGGTAGGAGTTCAATTGTGGTGCCTGACCCTGATGGTCCATTGTTGAGCTTAGCATGTGCTGGAGATGATGATGCTGGGGGAATCCCGAACTAACGTGCGTTTGGTGATCAAGTAAGGTTGGAGGGCGAGCAAGTGACTCCTCAGCCGGTGATGGCTGACGGGAGCCAGGTGTTCGACTGAAATACATGTTAAGAAAACCTCCATTACTAATGAACAGAAAAAATAAAATTATTAGTTGTTATAAAAAGTTTTTTTGTTTGAAAATGGTAGCCCTAATCCCAGTTCAAACTAACGACTGCGATTACGATTAAACTTCCTCGACCAATGAGATCAAAGCTTTCGTATCCCTATCGTTGAAATTCCTATCGTTGAAATCCCTATCGTTGAAAGCTTGGTCGAGAAGTTTCAATCGTAATAGCAATCGTAATCGCAACGATTTCGATTACGATTGAAGCTTCTCGGCCAATGAGATCAAAGCTTTCAACGATAGGGAAATGAATACCTGATTTAAAAGAACGACGCACGATTTTGCCCTCAGGCTAATTTTTGAATCAATCCAGTTTTCAGTTTGAGGACTTTTTAGAAAGAGCACAACCTATAGTTTCATCCATATATAGTCTAAACAGCCTCCGAACTGCAGGGAAATAGTGAAAGTCAATGAATTTCCTTATGATTGTTCCCAGATTTCATAATTCAACTTTACTAACTTACCCAACCCACCAGTAAAAAAAAACTGCAAGTTCTAAAAAGGTTTGGGGCCACTGTTTCTTTTTCTACAAATCTTACACTTTGAGTAGCACTCACGAACAATACCTAAACATCAAAGGTGCATCGGCTGTGTACTAAAGAAAATGGATTGCGCCTTAGATAAAAGTTCAAGTTGAGACGAAATAAACTTTTAGCAAAAGCTTTCTTGGTTAAAATCTTAAGGCACTATTACACTAGCACTATTACACTTTACTAAAGGCTACTTGTTGCACAATTTAAAAAAAAATCGGTTTATCACCCAAAAATCCGTTCCTTTCAAAAAAATTGTGATTTGTTAAGGGGTTGTCCACGAAACACGTCTTTTACATATAAGAAAGGTCTTAAAAACCCCAAAAACCACATATTTCGGTACCCATCGAAATATATACAGATAGACTCAGTTCGATGAGTCTGCAAAATGTCTATATGTGTGTTGCGTGTTTTATGTATTCGTTCGTATGTATGTGTGTAACGTAATTTGTAAGATCGACTTCTGCCAGTCGATCCTTGAGTGGTATTCTGTAATTTGTTTCAAGCGCTTGTTTCGAGTTAGAAGAAAAAGTAGTATCCGCTGTCTCTGTTTCGACCAAAATAAATGACAGGGCGAAACAGAGATAGCGAATATCGCTTTTTCTTCTAACTCGAAATAAACGATTGAGACAAGTTTCGGAATACCACTCCTTATCCGATTTTGACACGTTTTTTCGCATTCGAAGGCTGTTATCGTATCATGGAACGTGGTTTTAGAAAAAAAGTGAACCATATTCGAAAGAATAAGCCGTTTTCGAGAAAATTCCAATAATCTTTTACCTTTGTATGGGATAGGGGAACGGGTGGTCCGATTGGATTTTGATGTATGGAACGGTTATGTAAAATCATATTCTAAACACGTCTTACCTTCATAATTTTTTCAATATGACACACCGTTTTCGAGAAAATTGCAAAAAACTGTTTCAGTTGTATGTTGGAGGGGAAAAGGGGAGGGGGGGCTTCAATTTTTCCTATTTTTTTAAGAGGTTTATCTTTTGACAAATTCCTGTTCTATCCCAAATTTCAACTTTCTACTTCAATCAGTTCTCGAGTTTTCAAATGTTTTTGTATAAAAACTTTTAACCTAAGGGCATAATTTAAGGGGACAAACGGAGGGAACAGGGTTTGGGTGTTTTAAAACCTTGATTTTTGCCATGAATGCTTCTCATTAGAAAACTGAAAAGTGTCATTCGGGGTTTTCGGGGTCGTTGATCACGAATCCGGTGTCAAAAATCAAAACGGAAGGTCCTACAAGGACAACGCAAATATCCTTGCCACGAAAATATTCTGCTAAAAGCCTTTAAATCACACCAGAAATTGTGTTTTTCAATAATCTGCAAATTACTGAACGATTCTCCGTACTTTCCAGAGTCCACTTTTCTCAATTTAAAAAAGTGGCCAAAAATTGGCAATCGTATCGCAAAAATATGATTTATTGCAACATATTCTGCTCAAATACGTTACAACAAGGTCTTAATTGACACTTTTTCAATGTCAAAACTAAAAACTATCGAATTTTCCACAATTCGCGATCATTTACTGATAGAAAATTTGCAGATATTTTGGTGGATTGCCAAAAAGAAAATGCGAAAACTTGTCTGTGTCTTCGCGTCATTCTTGACCACGAAATTTTCACCGGTTTTAGCCGTTCCGCCAAGAATCATGTGGTCGACAACAAAAATTTTAAATAAATTCCACTGAAACACAAACGATAGAAGAAATCAACGATCTACAGAGAAACTTTGTTTGGGGGTGGGAAACGGGTAGGTTTGAAAAAGAAACTCCCGATTGAAGAAGAAAATCGCGAAAAATTTACCTCAATTTAGAAGAATTTTCCGCAATTTCTAAATCCGCCACACACACATATCTGAGGCGAAGCGATTAATTGGCGGCTGTCACCCTTTTCTGGGGGCCCATCATTAAAATCAAATTGAAGTCGAATTTCATTCGAATTAAGTTTAATTTAGTCACTCGCAATCGGCAGGCAATTAACGAAAGTAATTAAAATAAATACGAGGTTTTTTTTTCTTTTTGAAAATTTATTGCCATTTTCTCTATGACTTTTCGATGAAATTGCGTTTGGTATTTTCTTCAATTTTCCAAATTTCAATTCGTTTTTTTTTTTCGATGTCGACAGAGAAAACTCCATACATAACCCCACATCCACCGAACCACCCACCCGTCGAAATCGCAAATAGGCGGTGAATTCAAACGTCAAGGAGTGCTGATGTGTACACTGAGATAAATCAAGTAAAAGTTTTAAGCCTGCTGCAGGACTATTTTAGCCACTGCTGGCTAAGTTTCCCTGCATGAGATGTCTGTTTATCTATAGATGACTTGGAGCAAGTGAAATTCACCTTTAGAAGGTGAACAATTTTCTCACGACAGGTGAAAATTACACGGGAAAAAATCCGCACAGGGAACGTTCCTATAAACTATGGAAAAGCGATTATAGGACTCGTTACATCATTTTGTAGCAAAGCCTTCCACAAATATTGGAACTAGTCCTAGTTTTTGTGGAATCATTACTATGTACACTCAGAAAAATGGAGGCTAACTCGACGATCTACATACGGCGTAATTGGCCTCGGGCAGGCGCGCGTTCGCCTGCATGTGGGCAAGTAAAACTGAGTTGACCTGTGGTCGGAGAAATTCTGAAATTAAGCCACCAGCAGGTGAAGTAGGGCATTGGGAGCTGCACGAGTTGACCTTAGATAGGTTAACTCTGACCGCTAGCTGGCTTACAGACACCTCTGTAAAGTCAGAGTTAACCTGACAAAAAGTTGACCTGGACATTTTTCTGAGTGTATATAGGGCTGAGAAAAGAATGGACATATTCCGACAAAAAAGGCACCGACTCCTAGTTTTTACTGGAAACGAGCATATACTGAGTCGAAAACAATGCTGTATTATGGAATGGAATCGTTCCCATTGTTTTTGGAAGTGTTTCCAATATTATGTAGGACTCAGTCCTACAAAAAATTGGAGCTGCCACAATTTTTTTATAGGAATGACTCCCATATTTGGCCACTATGCCATAAATATGGGACTGGAGCATGCAATTTTGGTGGAACGGTTCCCATGCATTTTTTTTCGTGTACTTCGTTTCAGGCTGCTGTAGAACGATGTAAATGTTTCTCTAGTGTTACTCAAATTTCACCGGGACTAGTTGTAAAACATTGTAAAACATTGTAAAGCATTGTAAAACATTGTAAAACATTGTAAAGCATTGTAACTTCCAATCTCCGAATGGAGGTGAACTTTGTTCGCCAGGGTACGGGGAAAATTCACTTGGCCAAAAAATCGACTGCAGTTGGCGATTTTTTTTCTTTGAGTGTAGAAAGCGATGTTTGCCATTACCTTCTGTGTCTATCGTTGGAAAATCGCAAAGTTTTTCCCCGGAAAAAGGTCGATTTGGGATCAAACGTTGAAACAGCATTTGTCACTTCCTTTGAAAAACATTTTATTTATTTTTTTTTTTGTTTTCTCTCGATTTTCCATCTTGAAATAATTTTCACTGGCTAATTATCGCATGCCATGCAGAACACGAGCGATACGAATGTAATTACCTTTAAAATCGTCTTAGAATAAGGAATAATAATGGCAGGATAAGAAAAAAAAATTGAGGAAGAAAACTTTCTGTTTCTCTGGTCGTTTTGTTCGACAAATTAACGGAAGGAATTTTATAAGCTTGAAGAGTGAGCTTTTTTTTAGTCCTTGAGACTTGGGAAAATCTTTTGCTGGTGGAATTCGCCTCGACTTTGCTGGCTGACTTTCCGTGTGTCCTGGATTTTCCCCACACAAAACGGAAAGGCAAAACTTTTAATTATAAAATTTTTATAAAGAGACAGAAAACGTCTGAGTCAAGCAAATAATAAAATGGGGTATTTTTCAATTTTTTTTATTCACGTGGGCATATTTAAGTATTGGTTTCAAGAAAAATATTAGCGAAAATATTGCAAAAGTTGTTTGAAGCATAAAGGAGGATCTCCATGACTTGACTTCTGTAACTGCAAAAAAATGCAGAAAACTAGAGCAAGATAGACTTATATATATCTAAATAGGAATGACTGAATACAAGTATAAACGCTATCCCTTTCAGTTTAACAACTTTATAGCAATCATATCAAACCTTATGCTATGAATATAATGTTCAAATTGGCATAGCAATAAAGCTATAGAGTTGTATAATTTTCAACCACTACATGAAAAATGACAGCTACGCTATAATAACACGTTGTATGTACCCGTGCTTACTATTCACTTACAGGGAGAATGTGTGATTGTAGTAGAAATCGCTATAAAAAAGTTGAAGTCCGTCAACTGTAACCATAAAATCGCCATAAAAAAAAGAGGGGAAATTATTTTTGCAGTTGCCGACAAATTTTTGCAGTTGATTCTTATCTCCCTTTCTCGCCAAGATCTCTTCACATAAATGTGTCTCTATTTTTTTGCAGTTGGGAAAAATCATGGTAATGGAGGGCCTCCTTAAACAAACCAAATATTCCGATGCAGTTAGCGCTTTTTAAAGAAAATACCAAATGTTTCATTTCGTAAATCTAATGAGTAGCCAAGCGCGTATAGGTTTATCATGGAGGGGGGAAAAGGGTTGAGGAAGAACCAAATCTGCTAAGATCCCGTTCAAACACAGCGGTTACCGCGGTGTTTCAACCACGGTTTCCACGGTGTTTCAACCACGGTTTCCACGGTGTTTCAACCGCGGTTTCCACGGTGTTTCAACCGCGGTTTCCGCAGGGATTCAACCGCGCTTTCCGCAGGGTTTCAACCGCGGTTTCCGCTCAAAATGTACCCAATAGTTCAGGTGATACCAGTAAACGGGGGTACCGGCAAAGGCTGGGGTAGATCTATTTTCTGGACGAAAACTATCCTTGAGGGAGAATTTACCCAAGGGCGCAAATCCTGACGAAATTGCTCCAAAGATGCAGGGGATAGCAGGGGGGGGGGGGGGGGGGGGGACTCACAGGCAAAGGTGGTGGGGGAGAAGGGGGATAGATTTCATTAAGCGAAAACTTTTTTTGAGATAAGACCTACCGAATGCTGAGAACTGCGTCAAAATTGCTCTAACGGTTAAGAATATAGCAGGCGAGAAGTTTAGAAGTGAGGGGGGACATTGAGTTACCGTATAGCCTAAAACATGCCCATCATCACTAAGAACATATATTCGAAAACCGCTTGCCTCTACGACTCAGATCCATCAAACCATAAATTAATCTGAGAGCTTTTGGGACTATTTATGTAATTTTCTTGGAAAAACTTAACCAAACATGATGGAAAATCCTTTTTTGCTTGATGGGCCGGGGAAGAGGCTGACTGGATGAGGGATTCATACGAAACACAACTAAACATCAATAATCGAATTATACATCTTTGTGCAAAGATGTCTCTGTTTGTAGCGTTCGGACAAGGAGTGAAAGTGAGGAAAATTAGGATAGTTTAACGAGCCTAAAGTAATTTAGTTAGGAATAAGTACATTTTTGTGGTTTTTAAAAGGCCTTGGAAAGTTTTACTGCTAATGAGTAAAAACAGGAAGGGTGAGTAAAACGTTTTACAGTTTTTAGTGATTTTTTGGAATGTCCTTCACTTAAAAGTAATGGAGAAAATCTGACGACTTAAAAATTGTAAAAATTCGTGTTTTTACCGTTGTGTGTGCTAAAAAAAATATCCACAAGGCGTTAAAAATTTTTAAAAAATATCTCACGTGAACAGCACATGACTTTCTTAAACAACATCTACGTTTCTGCACAATTTACATGACGATAAAAAAACGTCTATTTCATACGCAGGGCAAGTTTTGCCATGCTGCTTGCAGGTCAATCAAAAACAGTGGGTTTTGATGAGAAAATAAGAAACTCGTTGCCCTGCTGTTTTTAAAATTAATAGTTTTTGAAATGTCGTAAAATACCTTTTATTTATTTGCCCTGCTTTTCATATGTTGCTAGTTATTTTTAAATGAGATTTTCCTTTTAAATATTGAGGATCGTCATAGTAAGCTTTAGACTTTTTTTTAATTTTTCAGTGATTGGTATAACAGGGCCTTGATAATAGTTATGAAATGCCCGGCAATTTGCTCTGCGTATGAAATAGACGCCGAATAAAATATTAGTTTATAAAATATTAGTTCAAATATATGAATTTTTATTTTACAAAATCTGAAATATCTCGATAACGGTAAAAGATATCAATTCACGGTAAAAGGCAAAAATGTATAGAATTTTACCACCTTTATTTCTGCTACTAACTGTTTTTTAAAAAACCGTTAATTTGCAAACAATTTGCAAAAATCTATTTTTTTGATTTTTAATGATAATATCTCGATAACGGTAAAATATAGCGGATAGCGGTAAAAGACAAAATTGTGGCGAACATTATTCTCTTTAATTCATCTCATACAGTGTGATCTGTCAAAAAGCGGTTTTTCGAGATAACTGCAAGACACGGTTTTTTTTTAAATAACGGTATATCTCGATAACGGCCTGGGATACAGAACTCTAGTAAAATATAAAAATGTAGGAAAGTTATTGTCTCCAATCTTAATCTTATAAAGGACTACTGAAAAGCGCGTAGTTTCGGAGTAAATAGCAAACAACCAAATTGGGATTTTTAAAAAGCGGCCATTTTGGTTACTTCCGGTTAACGGATTTCCACCACAACTAGGACCGTCCCAATCCAGGGAAAAACATACCTGTAAATTTTCACGGTTCTAGCTCTATTAGCTTTTTAAAATCCCCCTCTCCCCACCCCCTTTTTTTCACGATGTTTTGTGTGGAGACCAGTACCGCCACCCCGTCCTCTCGTTTCTCTCTCTCTCTCTCTTAAAGAAAGACGTATTTTATGGACAGCTTTTTCTTCAAAAATAAAAACCGGATGAAAATCCATTCAGCATCTTAGAAGATAGCCGGAAAAGGGTCGCAAACAAGCAACGGTGGTTTTTTTTAGATAAAATCGTGTAAATATTTTTCAAATTAAGCTCAATTCAATTGACAACAAAATCGGCAATCGGTGAAGAGCTGTGAACGCTACAAAAGCCATATTTTTGTAAACATTTAAAAAAAATATTATGAAAATCGCTTTCCGAAATTTTGGAAAGACCTATAGAAATCAAACCTACCCACTGCCCTTTCATAAGTTTTCATCACCCCTGCCTTGGTATCTACTAAGCTATATCAAATGGAAAAAAAACAGCTCAATTAGTCGAATAATTTCCGAGTTATGGCTTTTAAAAGAGAATGAAGTCAGAAATTTGCTATTTTTTAGGGTAGCGGGCCTTTTCGCAAAATCCGTTTTGCAAAAATCCATTTCGCCGAAACCCATTTGTCAAAAGATACAGTTTCTCAAAAATCCTTTTTGCAAAAATGCCACTTCGCAAACTACCACTTTGTACTAATAGGACATTTGGCAAAAGGTCCTTTTCGCAAAAAGTCCCTTTAACAAAAACTCCTTTTCGCAAAATGTTATTTGGCAAAATCCTCAAATTATTGCTTATTATTCAATATTTTTTCAATGGGAGTAAACTTCAAATATAATATAACGGTTGTTAATTGATTATATTCAACTATTCTAAATGCAATATTTTAGTTCATTGGAAATTGACTAATAACTCAGACCGTTGTTTGCTGTGCAGAGGTTTAATTTGAGTTTTTTTTGTGAACAAGAACTTTTTCTTGGATATTTAATTTTTTTTCTCTTTGAAAAGGTTTGTGGTGTCTTTAATTTTCCAGCATAACAATTTAATCAGTTATTATTTTTAGTGCATTTAACCAATATGACTAGTGAAGAAGATGCCAATGGAAACGTGCCTACTTTTGATCTTCAGACGCAGAGGGAAAGAGTTGTTGAAATATTCAAATCGAGCAAGGGGAAAGATAAACTAAATGTGGAAGGTTTCCATTATAACTTAAGCAGAAAATACAATAATTCATATTACTGGTCATGTGAATTCAGGTTGACAGACCCATACAGGTGTTGTGCTAAGTGTGTTACAAAATTGAATGAACTCGAAAAACATATTTTAAAAAGTTTCAACTCAAATCATAATCATGAGCCTAAAGCCGCTAGGGCGTCTATTGCCAACGCTGTTTATGAGCTTAAAGTAGAAGCTTCTAAAAATCCAAATAAAAAAACTTGCAAAATTATTCAAGAAGCAGTATTAAATTGTGGTACCGATGTAGCTAAAAATTTGCCCTCAACAACTTCACTAAAAAAAATTACAATCAGAGCGAAACGCAAAGTTAGGAATACCATTAAAGAACCGGACAATTTATTTTTTGAATTAGATACTCAATATAAAGAAAACACTGACTTCGTGATTAAGGATATAACCTTTAACAATCATCGTATTCTATTAATTTCGACAGTAGATTTTATAAAAATTTTGAGTTGTGCACAATATTGGATGATGGATGGGACTTTTAAAGTCGTACCTACAATTTTCAAGCAACTTTATAGTTTCCATGCAAATGTTAGTAGTGACTCCAAAGCATATCCTCTTGCTTTTGCATTATGTTCAGGAAAGAGTCAAGAAATTTATGAGCACATGTTTCAGTTGTTATTTGATGTTGCAGCAGAAAACAATGTCACACTTAAACCCAAAATTTCTATTACGGACTTTGAAAAGGCGGCTATTAACGCAGTCAAAAGTTTTTTCCCAGATATATCATGTAAAGGTTGCCATTTTCATTTGGGTCAAATAATCTACCGGAAAATACAAAGCTTAGGCCTTCAAACAAGATATGGCACAAATGAAAAGTTTTCATTACAAATGCGAGCTGTTTTGGCTTTAAGCTTTTTAGAAGTCGACGAAATTCCACATTATTCTAAAAAATTATACAAAGAACTGGATGAGGATGGAAAAAAACTTTTGAAATGGTTTAACGAAATATATGTATTTGGAACCAGCAACAAACCCGTGTTATTTCCTCCAAGTTTCTGGAGTTGCTTTGAGCTAGACCAAAAAAAAATTCCACGCACGCAAAATTACGTAGAAGCTTGGCATAACAGGATTCACACAATTATTGATGCTGACCATGTTGGATTTTACAGAATTTTAGATGAATTAATAAAAGAACTAAATTTTGTAAAAGTACAAATAGAAAAATTTCATCTTGGTGCGTCTCCGATTGCAAAAAGAAAAAAATATATTGCAAAAGACATCAAAATTCAGAGAATTTTAGAAAAAAAAAAATGATTATGAAGAAGCGAAACTATTGTTGTTATTAGCAAACTACTTACATTTGAAATAGATATATTGTAAAATGAAAATTATTGTTTTACTATATTTAAAACATATTATGTCACTTTTAAAAATATAATATAATATTCCTTTTACGCGAAGACATTTGGCATTTAGAATAGTTTTTGCGCGCGCAAAAACTATTCTAAATGCCAAATGTCTTCGCGTAAAAGGAATATTTGCCAAATGTCCCATTTGTTAAATGTCCCATTTGTTAAATGTCTTTTTGTCAAGTGTCCACTTTTGACAAAAAACTTTTTGCAAAATGTCTTTTTTGTCAAATGGACCATTTGCGAAATGTCTTTTTTGCCAAAAGAACTTTGATAAACATCACTTTTGCGAAGTGTCTTTCGGCCAAATGTCACTAAACCATTTTTTAGACTTTGATATTCAGAAGTTGGATCTTTTAGTTCCACTATTCGGAGTATTTTTCTTTTGAGGCACGAAATCGCTGAAAGGCTAAGCTCAACTCCGCGAGTCGAAATTATGGCTTCCTTATTGCAGATCCTGATAATTTTTTAGATTTTGATATTCAGAAGTGGGATATTTTAGTTCTACTATTCCTAATATTTTTCTTCTGGGGCACGAATTTGCTGAAGACTCACCTCAACTCCGCGAGTCCAAATCATGTTTCATTATTGCTAATCCTAACCATTTTTTAAATTTTGATATTCAGAAGTGGGATATTTTAGTTCCACCATTCCTAATATTTTTCTTATGGGACACGAAACCACTGAAGACTCACCTCAACTCCGCGAGTCGAAATCATGCTTCCTTATTGCGGATCCTGACCATTTTTTTAGATTTTGATATTCAGAAGTGAGATTTTTTAGTTCCACTACTCCTAATATTTTTCTTCTGGGACACGAAACCACTGAAGACTCACCTCAACTTCGCGAGTCCAACTTGTGCCACCTTATTGGTGAGGGTTTTAATAGCGAGATCCATATTCGTTAACGACTTGTTTTGAACCCCAAATCTTTGTATCTTTCGTGTTTTTAAAAAAAAAAAACTATGTTCGGTTCCGTCTTCTGCGTTCCACCCTATTTTTATTACTGGACAATTGATCGTTTTTAAATTCGTTTCTGAACAAATTACGAGACAAATAAAAGGTTTATTTTCATCAACAGATTTTGGTGTTCAAATTTTGGTAGGATTTTTTTTAAGCAACAGATAATCGACTCAAGTTTTCTAAAAAAAAAGTGTGTTTCATGCTCAACTTTATTTATAAACCCCATAATACCCACAACATACTATAATCCGATGGTGGATCCCACTTCTGATTCTGAAAATACATCGAGGCAAGCTTTCCCTTTTAATAAAAAAAAATCGTATAAGCTTAACATGAATTTCCTTCGTCTCATGTGAAATAAAACCGTATATTCAGTTCATTTACAATCCTATTAGCATGGCAACCCCTGAAATGTTGTACGTTGACCTCGACCTCGACGGAGTTTTATTTTTCCCCCAAGACTTTTACTGGGTAAAAAAATCCTATCTAATCGATTTCTAGTCCGGAAAAGATTCCTCAAGGATCCAAAGCCGATGGAAAAACTAGAATTTTCATTTTAACTTTTAGCTGAAAAGGCGTCTCCAGCCTCCTCGTTTCTAAGCATATTAAAGGTCATGCTTCCAACCAGCCCCATTTAAATCGGATGAACCAAATTTTATTTCTAAATTGAAAAAAGAAACGACGAATGTGAAATGGAATTTTCACTAAGAATAAATCAGAGATGCTACCAGAAGGTCGAGGAAGGAGTAAATAAAAGGAATACCATTAATTAGAACCCTTAAAAAGCCCTTTTTTACCCAAATTGATTTAGGATGAGCCATTAATCAAATTTACATCACAAATCTTAATCTTTTCGTATAGAATTTGAAACAGGGACAAGAACCGGTACTAGAAAGCGAGACAAACGACCTCGACAGATACACGATGCCCAACCGAGGTGTATTCTGAATGTACCACTAATCAGTATTAGGTAATACGAAGTGAGGATCGGTAATTGCAGACCAGGATATGATGACGAAGAGGAATTTTGATATACAGAAGTGGGATCCATCTACAATGAAGTGACAGATAATCATTTCAAACACAGTTAAGAGGGAACGATAAATGCCAGAGATTTGTACAAATTATGTACACTTTTTTGTGACGCTATGACATTTTTGCGGACATTGTAATCTGATGGCGGATCCCACTTCTGATTATACAACAGCGATTATGATTAAGATGGAGTGTTAGTGATCCTATAGCGTACCACAATTGCTTCCAGCAAAGACGCTGACTGTTACAAGGTTGTTGGCCAACGATGATGACGTCGACTCTGGACTCCGACCGGGATGAGTGCCTGAATGTCTGCAAGATGCTACAGTTTTTTGGTCGTGTATCCGAAAAAAAAGTTTAGGAACCGCGCCCGATTTACAACGCAAAAAAACGCTGAAAAGTAAGTACAAAAAAGAAGCAAATTGAAAAAAAATCCGGCCGTTTTTTCCCCGCTGTTAACCGGGAACAGGAGGACAATGGAGAAAAAATGAGCGACATCGCCGACGATATATCATCTCGTTGTCGAGTTGAAATATAAATTTCATGTTTTTTCGCTATCCGTCCATCCTTGTAGCTTCTTCAGAGCGCCTTTAGTTGTGGCTGTGCTTTGGAAAATAAGCTTTAAGGATGTTGTATATCGATTTACGTCAAGATTTTCAGATTGTGCACTCAATCAAGGAATATATGGCCGCCGTTGGTTTTCCTTATGCCACTCCCGGTATTTTTCTTTTGTGGCACGGAATCGCTGCGTACCCATTCCACCGACTAGAGTCCAAGCTGTGGTTTATCATCCATAAACAAAGATCCCACTTCTGAACACCAAAACCTCCGCCGGTATGGGTTTTGGTATTCAGAAGTGGGATCCATTTTAGTTTCCAATCCCCTTTAGCCATAGATCTTTCTGTTTGTCGCTGGTTTAAATGGAAAGCTTTATGACTTCACTGCAGGTACGAAACCAGGCGGCCTGCACTCGCCAGGGGAAAGGGGGGAGGTCTCAATTTTAGTCGGAAATACCCATGAAAGAAAAAAAAAACTTTTTTTTTGATTTTTTTTTGTTGCCGAAGTCAAGTTAGAAAAAAGTGAAGAATTTTCCCGCGAAATACACACGTTTCGAGTCTTTAGAAATACCCGAAAGATTTCTCACATTCGATACAGTTTTTGTGGGTACATGAATCAACATTTCGTATTGGCATTCCAGGTAAGTGAAGAATCGACAACGTGTTTTCCATCATGGCCACAAAGGAGTGGGAAATTCATGGAATTTATTTAGCCAGGAATTGGAATGAGATATCAACAAACGCTCTTTTATGTGACATTTATTTAAAATTTATTTAGATAGATAGATTGATATGTTTTTGATGTGTTTTCCCCTATATTTTTTTCATATTAAACGAGACTGAGATAAACGAGAATAGAAATTGCCTTCAGCATGATTTTTACTTTGAGGAAATATTGAGGAAAAAATGGAGGTATTTTAGAAAAAAAAAACGTTTTCTGTAATGCAGAATCAATTACAAATTTTGTTGGAAATTGATTAAAAAAAATGTTTATATACGAAGGGGAGTTTGATCGAATATGGAAGATATTTTAAAAATTCAATTTTCATGGAAATTCGTAAATTCACTGTGCAGAAAAAGGGGATGTTTTTGATAGCTTTTTCAGATAACTTCCGTTTTTGTCGAAAAAAAATGAAAAAAAAACGGTAATATTTAAAACGATGCAATAACAGATACAGGAATTTAAAAAATTATATTCTGCATCGAAAATTCTAGAAATGCTTCTTTTAATACAGATTTTTTAACCGTGTTTAAGTTTCACACACACACACATCCCCCCCCCCCTCTTAAGAAGCCAAAATGGTGACATGCCGGCAGGGGCGTAACTACAGGTTTACCATGGGGGCGGGGGTTGAGTAAGAGCCAAATTTGGGCACCAATCATGTATTCCGACGCGTCTCTGTCTTTCGACTTCGACGCAGCTTTTAACTCTTGACTTCGCCATATCTGCAGCTTGAAATTTCGCGGAATCGTCACTATGAATAGAAATGTGATTCTGACTGTCACTCCAGGAAATTTGCAGCTGCTAATATGGCGAAGTCAAGAGTTAAAAGCTGCGTCGAAGTCGAAAGACAGAGGGGTCCATTATGGAATACGATCGTAATCGCAACGATCGAGATTCACCTGTTGTTGTTGGTATAAAACACTAACAACAACACACAATTTCTGATCGTTACGATTACGATCGTATTCCATAATGGACCCCAGAGACACGTCGGAATACATGATTGCTGCCCTGTTAAGTGTAGAACAGAGCTATCAAACTCAATTGCCACTTTGAATTTTCTACACTAACTCGCAGGTGGCATTACAAAAAAATACAATAACAGTTCTTTAATATTAGCACTGAAATTTAACATAAAAATTTAAATTCTATCAAGTCATAAAAGAAAGTTATGCGCCGCAGGTGAAATTTTTATTTTAGTCCTTTTCCATTCAGACTATTCTAGATTGCAAGCCTACCAAACTCAAGGGCTAACAAGGCTGATAGATAAATGTTGTGCTCTTCATTAATAAAACTTGCGGCGCGCAGCGCAAGACAAAGGGGCGCCCGGAAAAAAAACCTGTATTTGGCGTCCCCTACATTTCTTAACAAAAATTACAAAACGCATTTTTGTGTATAGTTGAGAATTTGGAAAGACGACCACTCAAAAATAAGAGCTTTGTCTCAATTTTTGTTTGTAAATATCTAGTTATAAAGGTTTAGTTCTTCGGTATGCAACGGAAATTGAGCTTCAGGCGAATTTTTTATTAAAACAGGTAGAAGTATTAAAAGAGGTCCCCCTTGGTACAGGTCCAAGTGCCAAGATCAAATACAAATTATTATTTCCATCCAATTTTCTTTTTTTCCCATACGCTGTCCTCTAAGAAAGTTCGGAGGATTTTTTCTGGATTCGGGGCAACATATTGTAGCCCTAGAAAAGCAACGCCGCACAGATTTTACCTTAATAAGGGGAAAAGGAATGGTCCAATTTTCCCCGTTCAAGAACTTTGCCTAGCCATTTACGAGAAACGCAACTATACAAAATTTCAAGTCTCTAGCTCAATTCTTTCGAAAGCTATGGTGTTCACGTACGGACGGACGGATGAACTGACAGACAGACAGACAGATGAGCGGACATGCGGAAATCAACATCTTTCGCCATCCCTAACACCCTGGTGTAGTTCATTTTTGTCTCTGATGATTGCTTCGATGCGTTACAAACGATATACTAAATCTAAAATACTTCTAATACATAGAATATATAGATTATAAAAAGTTATCACGATTTTCTCAAAAAATGACTGCACCGATTTTTATCGCTATTCACGCTGAGATGATGACTGACATTGGCTACGGTTTCGAAAAATTTCCCTCCTTACATTCCCCTCTCCTGATAGCTTTTGACCCGCTGAAGGGATTTGCATCCAGTTTTTAATATTAGATAAACCACCTCTACTAGAAATTTTTCCCCCATTAAATTCTATCCTCTTCCGCCTCTGTCCCCTTCCGATTCGCAGAGCTTCGATACAGCGCTGAGGTGAATAATCATCTAAGAACTACTTCATTTGTAGAGTAAGGTATTTGATTTGATGTTTTTATCTTATTATAGTTATATGAATAATAAAGTTTTTGTGTAATCAACGGCCCAACACTAATGAATCCCACTTCTGAATACCAAAACCCATAAAAAAATTAGAAAAAGGATATTCGCGTTATCCTTACAAGCCAAAAATCAATTTTGACACACTTGAAGCCTAGCGAAATCGAAAAAGATCTTTGGTCCATGAAACTAGAGCAAATTACCTTTCCAACACAGGTACAACGAATATGAAACCCCAACTGGTTCAAAACTTAGCCCGGGGGCTCAAAAAACGTTGAATCCTGCATGGTTCTTTCGTGAAAATTGGTCGAGCGGTTTTCAAAAAAAGAGGAAGTGCCTGACTGGCACACATCGTGCTTTTACGTAATAAAAAAAATTTGAATGAGGTCCCTGGAGGTGCAAAATAACGAAAAATGAGGTTTTTTTGGGGTGCCTCAGACAAACGCAAAAATATATTATAGAAACCGTTTGTCAATAGCAAAACATTTACACTCAGAAAAATGGAGGCTAACTCGACGACCTACATATGGCGTAATTGGCCTCGGGCAGGCACGCGTTCGCCTGCATGTGGGTAAGTAAAACTGAGTTGACCTGTGGTCGGAGAAATTCTGAAATAAAGCCACCAGCAGGTGAAGTAGGGCATTGGGAGCTGCACGAGTTGACCTTAGATAGGTTAACTCTGACCGCTAGCTAGCTTACAGACACCTCTGTAAGGTCAGAGTTAACTTGACAAAAAGTTGACCTTGACATTTTTCTGAGTGTACACATCTATTAAAATATCGGATTTGAAAATAAGATGGGCGTTTTGTTCACCTGTGGCAGGTGGTTTTTTCGCCAAAATTTCCTAGTAATGTTTACCAGTCCTAAGAGAATTGTTCACCCTTTATAGACATACTAGAATTTACAATTTCTTACATCGCCGCAATTCCTACCTCAGGTAAACGCGGTTACTATTCCACACGGAAAAAAATATACATAGGGATATTACCCAAGGCGTCTTTGGTAAATGAGTTTTGTATGAAATTTTGGTTATCTAATTTTTTTTGGTTAAATTATCGAAAAAATTGGTTGAAATACCTGCGTAAAAAATTTGGTAAAATAACTAAAAAACATTGGTAGATTCATCCAAGATTTTGTGCAAACTATTTCCCAAAATTTACCCAAGGCCAGGGTTATAATGAACAGTGCCTTAGGTAAATTATGTTTGGATGCCTGCAGCAGGTAATTAGACTACTAGTAGAACTGCGCCACACTTGTGCATGACGAAAAAATGGCGACGATTTTGTTAGTCGATTCGTCAGTTCTAAAAACTCGATTTTAAAGCGATTCCAATAATTTTTCATAAAACTGATGCAAAAAATCAGTTTTGGGAAAGCATTTCTTAGTTTAGACATTAGTTGAAATGGTTTTTTGAAATATTTTTTATGCCCATTTTTTTCAGATTTCGATAATTTTTTCCCATTTTCGAAAAATACTAAACGCGAATAGTATTTTTTCGAGGTAACACAACAACATTCGTCGAGAGAATTCATTCGTTTGAAGTTTTTGTAAGAAAAATAATTCAAAATAAATTATTTTCATTTCGCATCATATTGGCCGTCATAAAACATTTCCTCCATACGAATATTCAATATAGAAACTATCAGAAACAAACACGCATCTCTTAATTTCTAAAGTCATCACACTAAAACAATTTCCGCTCATTAGTTACATATATTAAATTCTATGAACACACACTAAGCAAGAAACAGAAAGAGATTCCATATCAACAAGAGAGATTTGTTTTATGGGTTAAATTACAAAACCCTTGGTTATTTTGCCAAATCTCATTTTATACCAAAGAATTTTGGGTAAAACACCAAAAATCTTGGTAGGCTGGAAATAAACCAAGATCTTGGGTAAACTATACCAGGATTTTGGTTATTTTCACCTAAGTTTTTCTTTGCGTGCAGGTGAACTTCGCTTGCTCCAAGTTGACACATGCCATCTGTAGGTAAACAGACATCTCATATAGGAAAACTTAGCCGGCTTTAGCTAAAATAGTCTTGCAGCAGGCATAAAACCTTTACTCGATTTCTCTCAGTGGGCTCTTGTCGAAAATGACAAGCCTATCAGAATCGGACTAATAATGACGAAAAAATGCTCCAAATTGGTTCAGTTGTTAAAAGGACTCCCCCTCACTATATTTTCCCCGTGATCTTTTTTATGGAGCCTGATATCGCTGTCTTATTAACGCCCACTTCCCTTCCGGCTCGCAGAACAGTAACGTATTTTATGGCACCTTTCCTCAAACGAAAAATTTCACATACAGAATTTGAGCTGTTAAAAAAATACTTTTGACCAGAAAAAACTACCTATTACAAAATTTTGACGAACAACAAAATTTTGACCAGAAAATATTACATATTACAAAATTTTGACGAAAACCTTTTTTTCCACCACTTTTAAAAAAAAAATCTCATACTTAATTTCTTCTGTTTGGTAGCGTCGAAAGTTTTGTGTAGAATTTCAACAACAAGAAATTAACTCAAATCAAAACACCTGATTCCGTCTAACGCAACCTTTAAATATGTTTTTGTTTATCTAATTCCGCATTTGTTACCATTACCTGTTAGGTAAAAATCACCGCTCGCAATATTCCATTCCATTCTACCCAAACCTAGGCTAACAAAAGAGAACCAATCCCCCTTCCCACTAATATTATTTCGATTAGAGAGAAAAACGTGATCAGAAAACCAGAAATTACACTCTCTTTAATTACAAATAAACCTGTGTGATACCTGAACACCATAAATACAACAAAAATCACCAACTCAAATGCCATACTCAGTGTTATAAGCTCTGGCTGTGGATGTGCACCAACCAGGTATGAAGCGATCACGTTTTTCATATAGATTGGTGGCATTGACATTAGAATCAGGTAACTGGTTTCTTCAAGGTTCTTACCGGCCATCAACTGAACTGAGCTGAACAACAGCAGCAGATATGCTTAATAAAAACGCGAGCAATTCATGCAGATGATCGGAATCGATGATCACACATTTCTTCTTCCGCGATCGAATGAACCGGAGTTACGATCCACGGAAGAGATCACCTCAAGAAATCGATCTTGCATCTTAAATTCGAGAGGTGAAAATTATACAAATAACAGATGAAAACAAATTCTAACCGCAAACGGAGTCATCAATTATGATTAAATTGTGGATAGGCTAAATTATGTGCTAATTTGATAATTGAGTAAAATCATTGATCTTTTATCAATCGTTGAACCGATCATGATATTGGAATAAAAATTTCGGCAATTATTTGTCAATTTGTGACTTTTTTGTTTGAATTTTGTATATGAAATCGACAGGTACTGAGATGATCAGAGTAAAAGTTCAAGGATTGATTCCAATTTGTACGATGATTAATTGGCAAATCTAGATATCATATTATTATATTACCTCAGGTATTCTGGGTGTCATATAACAAAACAACACATATGCAGAATCTTGAGGAGGAGGGGATTTTAGGGGATAGATCCACAGGGCGGAAATATGTAAAACTTCTCTTCTGGTGCTATACTGAACATAACACCAAAAATTTGAACTCAATATCTCTAACGATGTAGAATCTATCAGGGGAGGGGATTTGATGGGATGGACCCGCAGGGGGAAATATGTAAAAGATCTTTTCTCAACTCGAAAAGTTTCAATTCGATATCTCTAACAATGTCGAATCTAGCGGAGGGGGGATCTGTGGGGATAGAGCTGCAGGGGGGAAATATGTAATCCTCCTATCCTATATTATCCTATATTATCCGCTATAAACGGAAAAAAAATCCGCATAGGAAACATTCCTATAATACATGGGAAAGCTACATTATAGGATTCGTTACGCCATCTTGTAGCAAAGCATTCCATAAATATTGGAACTAGTCCTAGTTTTCGTGGAATCATTATTATGTAAAATAGGGCTGAGAGAATGGACATATTCCGACAAAAAAGGCACCGGCTCCTAGTTTTTACTGGAAACGTTCCTATTTCCCGTATATATGTATAAGGATATATATTCGAAGACTAAAAAGGCGAAAGACAGACGTCGTTTTAGATTTTTAATCATTCTAATCAAACATAAAATGCTTAAAACGAAAAACTAAATTTTAGGGCACTGTGTGTCAGACATAAAAAAAATAAAAATATTTATCTCGCTCTTAATTCTGATAACACAGCGCCCAAAAAAAAAATTTTTTTTTTTATTTTTCAGTATATATTTTTATAAATGCAGAAATTTATTTTCCATTTTTTTTAAATTTTAGAAAACATTTTCTGAAACAAAAAATCTTGAAGAAAATTCGCGAACCACCTATCAGATTTATATCCAACAGAACTTTGTTTTAGTAGGTTTTGCCGTATTCACACTTTTACCCAGACAAAGCCGGCTCTAAATTCTAGTATTTAATAAATTAAAACGAAATCTTTTACTTACTTAAAACCTTTATCATCATCGATGCCATTGACGACAACACCATTAGTTGTATTGACTTGATCGTCCTTTAATCCGTTTGTATCAAACGGTGAGTTCGCTTTTTCTTTATCATCATGAGACTGAAAAATAATTTAAAAATATTTTTTACAAAAAAAAAACCATTTTTCAAGGAAAATTTCGATTTTTGGTTAAAAAAAATTGAATTGTTTTATCTTAATAAAAAAAATGTTTTTAAAAACTTTCAAAAAAAAATATTAACACGTTCACTACCAACTGCGAGTGTACTCGAGTATACTCGTAGTTAACGTCTAGGCAGGTACGCCAACTAAAAATACACTCCTAATTGGTGTATGATTGTTATTGGTGTTGGCAAATAGTTTATAAAATCGATCAGGCAGTGAATGTGTTAACCACATGTCATAATAAAAGCCATGATAATTTTTCTTATTTTTTTTTCAAATCTCCATTATCTACCATGTTATGTTTTATCACCACACCACCGTGACATACTTTTTGGACATTCTATTAAAATACATAAATTTTTTCCATACCTTGTCACTATCTTCGAATTTCAGTCCTCGCAGTCTTGGCTCCAAGCCCAAGGGACTCTCTTTGTTTGTTGGTGAGCCACCGAGAACGTATTCGACCATTTTTACACCGAGACCACTTGTAGAATCTCTGGGACTGAAATAAAAATTTTAAAAAAATGTTACAAATTTGAAACAATTGCGAAAATTGTTTCGATCAAAAATAGATTGGCATAAAACGAACATAATAACGATCGGAAATTTTGAACTCTAAAGCCTAAAGCTCAAAACTTTCAAAGAAGAACGTGTGTGCTGTTAATTTTTAAACTCAAAGCTTATAAAACAAAGGAGCTTTTGGGCAAAATATCAAAAATTTGATCGTGATTCGAAAAACTTTTCACAAAAAACGGCTTTTGTGTATAAAAACTATTGCTTAAGCCGTACAACCCAAATATTACTAGCTTTTGTTCAAGAAGCTAGTCAAATTGGAAGTTTTCCATCGTTTACGAGCAATTTTTAAAAGATTTCTTCAAAGCTTTTTCTTGTGTGATCACGAATCAAGATTTCAACTTTTTTTGAGCTAAAACAGTTTTAATAAATTTTTAACAAATTTTTTGTTTTTTTTTTTTTTTACAATTCTGCACTACGAATCTCTCTTTGACCTTTCTCTTTTTCTCCCTCTCTTTCTCTCTTTCTCTAACTGCTCTCTTCCAAGACTCTCTCTCTCTTACTACTCTCGTAAACGACTCTCTTTTATTACTCTTTTTGACGACTCTCTCTTGCTTCTCTCTCTCTAGCTGCTCACCCTAACTTACCTCTAACTGCTCTCTAATTCCTTTCTTTAACTGCTCTCTCTCTCACAACTCTCTCCAACTTCTCTCTCTCTAACTTCTCACTCTAACAGCTCTGTCTAAAAGCTCTTTCTAACAGCTCTCTCTAAAAGCTATCTCTAACAGCTCACTCTAACAATTCTCTCTAACAGCTCCCTCTAGCATCTCTCTCTAACTTTTTTTTTAACTCCTCTCTCTAATTTCTCTCACTAACTTCTCTGTACTTTTCGTCTAACACTTCTTACCCTCTTGTCAATGTTTGTTTTTCTAAATTTCCCCACTCTTTATCTGTTACAGATCTTTGAATCCTCTTAGCCGGGATTTTTCATGCCACAGATTTCCTGACATTATATTCAGTTAAATATTTGATCTTAACAGCTTATTTAAGTATTGGTGGACAAGTGTTTCTATTAATCAAGAAATGAAAAAGAATTCAGCTTCTTTTTTGCGCCTTTACTTTCATTCTGACTACTTTTCTTTCGCTCTTTTTTCTCCATGTCCTATCTCTACTTGCAGCTCTCTCTCAATCTCTCTCAATCTCTCTCAATCTCTCTCAATCTCTCTCAATCTCTCTCAATCTCTCTCAATCTCTCTCAATCTCTCTCAATCTCTCTCAATCTCTCTCAATCTCTCTCAATCTCTCTCAATCTCTCTCAATCTCTCTCAATCTCTCTCAATCTCTCTCAATCTCTCAATCTCTCTCAATCTCTCTCAATCTCTCTGAATCTCTCTCAATCTCTCTCAATCTCTCTCAATCTCTCTGAATCTCTCTCAATCTCTCTCAATCTCTCTCAATCTCTCTCAATCTCTCTCAATCTCTCTCAATCTCTCTCAATCTCTCTCAATCTATCTCAAATCTATCTCAAATCTATCTCAAATCTATCTCAAATCTATCTCAAATCTATCTCAAATCTATCTCAATCTCTCTCAATCACTCTCAATCTCACTCTTCTCTATTCAACCTTCCCACTCTCAATCTCACTCTTCTCTATTCAACCTTCCCACTCTTAGTCTCTTCTTTCACCATCTCACCCCCTCTCACCATTTAACTCTCTCACTCACCTGTTAACCCTTTTACTCGCTCGTCCTACCACCCTCCACCAACCCTCTTCTCTTTCATTCCTCTCGCCACTCTCTCTTCACAGCCCCACTCCCCTCTCTCTTCCTCTCCTCACACTCTCTTTACAGCCCTATTCCTCTCTCTATCGCTCTCCGCTGCCGTATATACACAATCTCGCTCTTTTTTCTGTCAAATCCATGTTCGAAACTTACCTCAAAATACCAGCACTGCCAGTTGGATTATTATCCGGGACCTGGGGAAAAGTTCGTGGGCGTGGAGGCGCCAATATCGTTTCGCCTTGAGTCGACCATGTCGGATCTTTCCATACCTGATGGTCGGTGACGCCGTGCAACTGAAGTGGGCCCAAAGTAACTCCAGACGGGCCCTTCATGTCACTCTTCTCCCATAATTTCTTTGCCGTTGATGTTGTTATCTGGAAAAACAATTTAATTCAAATAAGAAAATGAATATCAAAAAAAACGAAAAATAATTTCATTTGACATTGTTTGGCTATCTATGCGAAAAAGGTGACAGACGATACACACTAGAGGCTGACTAACTGAAATATTACAATACAATCGTTTGTTTGTCCAGGAAGTATCATTTTACCATTTAATATGAAAGCATAAACACTCAGGTTTTAACCCTTTATGTCCACCCCTTGTCATGCCCAGATACAAGTCATTTTGAAATGGGAGCCACTCGTGTGCTATTTTTGCATATTATTCTGAATATTAAGTGGACGCCGGTCGTGGTGTTGGTGATGTTTCTGAGGCACAGCTAAAAAAATTCTTTTCTTTTTTTTTTGACTGTATTTCAGACTCTGAACGATGGTCAAATGTCAAAGCAAAGTATATTCATGGAATTTTAAAATTGTTCCGATCAAAATGTTTGAAAAAACACACACACACACACAAACGCCGACACGAAGGTGAGATAAATTGAAAAAAAAAACAATTAAATTAAATTGTTTCCATTCTGAAAGGTATTTTTGTGAAATTAACTCCCTTGGATGAGGGAAGAAAAAAAATTGAAATTTTCAACCAATAACAAAACATTCTGTGATGGAATTTTTACAGACGCAATTGAAAGCGTGGGGGTAGTTTACCATAACGTACGGAAAAATCGAAACTGAATAATTTATCCCATAAATGGAACATTTCTGAAATCTCAATTAAAGGGTTTTTTTTCCAATTCAGTATCGAAAAAAACTGTATTGAATTTCTACGTTTTATCGAAAATGTTTTTTTTAAAAAGCCAATAAAAGCGTTGGAAAATAAATCAATAATTACTGTGAAATGTCAGTCACACCATAAGAGATTAATGGCGATTTTTAAAAATCATTTTTAAACAGTTTTCATGGAATGAATTACAAAATCAATTTGCGGTCGAGGTCAAGGAAACAAACATATCGTCGGCTAAAAGTGAAATTGTGCTAAGTCCATTATACCAAATTTGAGAGAAGAGCAATAAAAAACCTTGTTAAATCATTTTAATTTTCATTTAAAGAAAACAGAGTCTCATTTAAAGAAAACTGAGCCCAATTTTTCTCATTTAAAGAAAACTAAGCCCAATTTTTCTCATTTAAAGAAAACTCAGTGTTATTGAAAGAGAATTAACACGATTTAACAAGGTTTTCATTGCTCTTTTGGAAAATTATACCAAATGGACTTAGCACAATTTCACTTTTAGCCGACGATATGCGGATTTCTCTATGACTGGAATTTTGAGGTAAAATTTTGAAAAATCAGTTCTATTTAAGGTCAAAAATCACCGATTTTGTAATCGGGAAATTCGATTTTAAGTTATTTAACAGAAGAATTAGCTGAAAATGTAGACAGGGGTGTATACTCCTATATACTCCAAAATTATTGATTAGCGTAGCGGTTGACAAATATTCTTTTCCCCTCTGATCCTCTGATCCTCTCTTCTGCTATCTCCTAAACTACTGAATGGATTTTGATGCCGTTTTCAATATTCGGCAGAACGTTCATCAGGAAAACATTTTCCCAACTAAATCCAAATCCCCCCTGTACTGTAAACCCCCTCTCCTGCTATTTGCTAAAGTACTGAATTGAGTTTGATGCCGTTTTCACTATTGGGCAGGTCGCTCAACAGGGAAAATTTTAACCAACTAAATTCAAACCCACCCCAGGCCGACGCGTGGAGCGGGAATGAACCGCGGAGCGGTTCGGGCGGAATGGTTCGGGACGGGGGGATTCGGGGCGGATGGATTCGGGGCGGTGCCCCTAGTTTTCAACAAAGTATGTTTGCACAAAATGTGGAGTTTTCTTTATTATTCTTAACACGTTCGTGACATCGTGTACCACTGGTGGTACATGTACAGTTTTTTAAAACCGCGCGAGTAAATAGTGCGGTAGTTTTTTTGTTTTTTTGTGTTTTTTTTTTTCTGGCACAACCGCCAGAAAACAAATCGCTAGTGTACCACCCGTGGTACACGATGTCCAAATGTAAAAAAAGTCGAAAAAGCAAATGTCACGAACGTGTTAAAAACGTTAACCTGAATTAAAACTGTATAATAGCTTTCCGATTATATTAAGTCTTGTTAATTAACCCTTCATGCAACAGGACAGGGCCTTCTTTTCAAACAAATACTTAAACGCGAAATAAATCTTTTTTTTTTCAATTTCAATGAAATATAATTAGTCTCACGTCACCAGCAATCGGAAAACTAAACGTTTTAATAAATATATCGGGTCTTTCAATAAGGACATAACAATTTTGTATTTAAATAAAACACAAAATAATTGAGATATCGGGCTGAAATTTATTCCAGGTGTAGTGGAACAGACGGACTGACGGACTGACGGACTGACAAACTGACAGGCTGACAAACTGACAGACTGACAGACATTTTTGTAATATGCCTCCAATCGACTCAGGAGTGCTCGGGAAATGTTTTTAAGCAAATTTAAGAGGTCGAAATTTTTTCATGAATCAAAACTACGTATAAGAAAGTAAAAAACTTCAGCAATCAACAAAATTCTAGGAAGATCCCAGAAAAGTATAAAAAATTCCGTCTTCGACGAAAAGCCCACAGTGTTCAACCCTATTTTAGGGTGCGTAAAATTTTCCAGATCAAAACATTTGGCTTCAGTAATAAATCAAACCTAGGGAAGATTGTCTCGTCATGGACGTTTATTTATCCACTATTAACATTTTTTTTATCATTTTCTTGTCATGTTTTGATAGATTTTTATTATATTTTTGAGAGTTCCAAAGCATGATGTCAAGGAAAACCCAAACAGGAAATTCAAAGCATAAAAAATGCATTTATGCTCAACCTCGTCTATAGTAGGGGCTCCTGCGGGTGTGCTTCCAACTTATGCCCGGCAGTTTATGCGAGTCAAGGCTTCCGAATTGGATTTGGAAAACCGGCCGGCAATAAGGGGGGAATGGTGTCTACGCCGCTACAAACGAACGTCAATTTCAATGAGAAAATAATTTTTTTCCGGTTTTATTTGCCCATTAGTTGAGACTCAATTGTTAAATATTTACACGCTTGACTAGATCACCGCGACTATTTATTAATGGTTTGTTAAAAGAGGGTTAAACGACCGTCCGCCGCCGGCCCCCTGCAATCCATTCAAATCAAATGCAACTAAAAACAAACCCAAATCTCTTTTCATGGATGGGCAGCGTTTGAGCGATTCTAGAGTGGATTTTTTTGTACAGAAACGCGCCTCCCCCTCTTTGCAATGGAAAAAATATATTTCTATGACCGGAACTGCTAGTTTGAGTATTAAAATTTAAATATAAAAAAAAAACACTAATTGAGATGCCCGGGTGACCGTAAACTATCTTCTAGACCTACGCACAAGTTTTGTTCATTGACATCAACAGAAAAAAAATTGGTAGTTTGCACCAATAATGAAGGTGGTTTTTTGATGGTCAATTTGTGTCGTTAAAAATATTAAAACTTTTGTTTAATGGAGCCATTTCACTTTTACTCACAAAAACCTCGTTCCTATTGACAAAATTTGTTTTGTTGAATACCAATTTTTTTGTTAAATTGATTAAAAAAAAATTGTTGAAAAACAAAAATTTGTAAATATAACAATTTTTTGTCATTTCGATAAATTTTGAATTGTTATTTTCTGTCTTATATACTAAGTATTTTATTTACGAAAAATACAGTCTGTCAGTCTGTTGGTCTGTTGGTCTGTTGGCCTGTCGATCTGTCGGTCTGTCAGCCTGTCGGTCTGTCAGCCTGTCGGTCTGTCGGTCTCTCAGTCTGTGTACAAGATTTCTCAAAAACCAATAGAGTTAGAGCCATGAAATTTTACAGGAATGTTTGGTCCTAAAAGCGGACAATCCTATCAACTTTTTGTGGAAATCCATTAACCGGAAGTTACCAAAATGGTGGCTTTTTGAAAATCGCAATTTCGTTTTTCACGATTTACACCGAAACTATGCATTTTTCAGTAGTTTTATACATAACAAAAGTTTGGGACAATGAAAATTTCTAATTCCTTTTGATTATGGAGAAAATTTGGATTTTCGGGATGCCGATATACAATATTAGCATGCATACCCGTCGTTGCCGGGTTAAAGTTCTCTGCATAAATTTTTTTGCACCAAAAAAACAATGAAATAACTTAAAAACTTTAAAAAAAATCGTCATGCCTACAGGACATCCCGTTTCGAAACACCTGTGCTCCAATTTATGTCCCAGGGCAACTAAAAATCACCTGCAACTAAGATGTAGCTACACACTAAAATGTGTGATGGTGTTGGTGGCTTTTCTATGCATACACATAAAAATCCCTGGAAGTTATTGGAAATATTTGGACGTTTCCCTCAATGGTTTGGTTTGATTGTAGGAGGGGGGCTTGTAAGGGAACCCCACACACGCAGGCCTCAAATTGGGCGCATTGTATACCTCCGATGTCCCTCGCTGGAGCAGATTGAGCTCAAGTTCGGTTGTTCAGCCATCCCGACAGTGCTATATATTTCCGAATCGGCTCCCAGCCCTGAGTTCCTGTCTCATGGAGTTCCTCTAGAAAGGAATGGCCGAAGCATTTGACGCGGGTACGGGTTAAGGCTGGACAGTGACACAAGTAATGCTCCACTGTTTCCTGCTCTTCTCCGCAGCCTCTGCATTGTGGATTATCCACCAGCCTCATCTTGAAGGCATGACCCTTTAGGAGGCAGTGTAGCTACACACTAAAATGTGTGATGGTGTCGGTGGCTTTTCTATGCATACCTACACATAAAAATCCCTGGAAGTTATTGGAAGTATTTGGACGTAAAGCAATACCATTTTTCCATTTAAAAAAAATAAATATTTATCTCGCTTTTATTTCTGATACACAGCATCAAAGTAATTTTTTTTTCCTGTTTATGGCATTTTTTTAAAACAAAATATTTTTTTTTAAATTGTTTTTTTATTTTTATAAAAACTATTATAATATTTAAAAATGGAAAGGTCCTGTATCCATAATGTTTTTTCCCAAAAGTTTTTAAGTTATTTATGGTTTTTTGGCATTCTAAAATTTAGACAAAAAACTTTAAGCTGGCAACGTAGGGTCTGCTAGTAAAAACTAAAAATCCAAAATGACGTCAGTCTCTCGCCACGCTTGTTTATACTTCTAACCGAGCAAATGCAAACTGCAGCGAAAAAAGAATTTTGAGCTGATATTTTAAGGAGTAACTTTCCTTTTTCATGGGTCACACTTTTATCTTATGGAAAAACTCGAAAAAAATCGTCGTCGGGGACATAAATTGCAGCACAGATTCGTAATCAGCGACCGCGCAGACACCCCAGTGACGCTTCTAAACCTCCTAACGGGCAGGCTTCATGACAAAAACCAATGTTTTATAACACCAACCCCCTATCCACCCTTTATCTACCACCTTAGGGGTGGAATTTTGAAAAACCCGTTACTGAGCGAGTACGAATCTGTGTGCAAAATTTCATGGCAATCGGTTCAGTGGTTCGAGAGATACTGTTACCCGGCCCTTACACGCATCTGTAGAGCTGACACAGTCGCTGACACAGTTTCTTGTAAATGCACTGACTGCCAGTTCGCTAAATGTCTTTTAATTCGTTGTGAGTAATTTGACATTTGAAGTCTGTGCTACTGACAGACTTTACAGTCGCGTGTAAAGGTCGGGTGAATGAGTGAGTGAGTGATATTTGCCTTTTATTTTTATAGATTTACAAAATTCTTCCGAATATAGAGAAAAGCGTTTTTTGTTTCATTTTCTAAAAAAAATAGGCACTAGAGAAAAAAACTTTCCAATTTTTACGTGTCGACAGAACTTTATTATTGCATCCACAAAATTCTGCTGGGATGGTGTGAAAACTTTATCTTCGTATTGTTCGGGATTTTTGTTTTATTTTTGTTGACCTGGAAAGGTTTTTTTTTTTTCTTTTGAGAAAAATCAAGAATTCATGGCGACAATTGAGTGCGGCAATTAAAACACCTAAAAACGGACGCTGGTAAACAAGAAATCCGGGGCAACACGTGATCCAGCACTTTTTGCCTTTAAAAACCACACCCGAGCCCTCCCTCCTAGGACAGCTGACGTTGTTCAACGTCAACGAGGTTAATTTCCTACAATGGAGAGGCAGTTTTGAGCAATGAAAGTCCTTCAACTTTGACTCAAATCGATGGCCCAGAATGACACAAAAAAAAGGCTTTTGTTGCCTTCACGGATGGCATGGCGTAGTCATAAACCGACTTTAAGGAGGAAAATATAATTTTACGACCGCATCGTAGGATTTTCTCAGCGCTTTGTTACTGGCTGGCCGATGGTGTGGCCGTCTTTCCAGGTGTCATCCAACCCCAGCCCACATCAAGGATCAGACAGGGATGGAAAACCCATTAAGGATACTAATTTAGGTTTTTAGGTTATTGTCAACGTTTTGTGATGGTTAAACCAGAAAATAAATTTCGTCGCTAATAAATATTAAAATTTAACAACAATTCAACGTCTAAACGTCTGAGAAATTTAACAGAATGTGGGAAAAGTTCTGAGTCAATTTTATGTTCTTTGTGTCTAGAAATAACGTGAAATTAAAGGGAATGATTTCGATGTGTAATGAAACAAACGTCGAATAAGTTCTTTTTTTGAATTTTGAAAATTGATTTAAATTTTTAATGGGGCAGCGACGTGTTAAAATACATATTCTCATCATCTGATAAGCGACAATAAAGACATAAGAACATCATTAAATCTTCGCTTATTGTTTAACAAGAAATGTAAAAAATATATCTAATGTGAACAGCAAATGATTTTCTTATACAAAATCGACGTTTCTGCACAATTTACACTATAACCCGACAAATAAAATAAAATTTTCTACAAAAACAAAAGCGAAACTGCAATTGCCAAGGGCTGATAGACAAATTTTGAGGACAGACAAATTTTTTATTAAAATCCATTTGTATGGGAGAGAATGGAAGGAGTGGTCCGATTGGATTTTGATGTATGGAACGGCTATGTAAAATCCTATTTTAAACACATTTTACCTTTACAAATTTTTCAATGCAACTCACCGTTTTCAAGAAAATTGTAAAACAAAACTGGTTCGGTTGAGTGGGGGAGGTGGACAGGAATGGTCCATTTTTGCCCGTTCAAGAACTTAGCCGAGCCATTTACGAAAAACGTGACTGTACGAAAGTTCAAGTCTCTAGCTCAATCCTTTCGAAAATTATGTTGTTCACGGACAGATAGGCAGACGGACAGACAGACGGACAGACATACGGACAGACAGACGGACAGACAGACGGACAGACAGACAGACAGACAGACAGACAAACAGACGGACAGACAGACAGACGGACAAACAGACGGACGGACAGACAGACAACCAGACAGACAGACGGACATGCGGAAATCAAAATCTTTTGTGATTCCTGGTGTAGTTCATGTGTCCGATGATTGGTTTGATGTGTTACCAACGGTATACTAAATCTAATATACTCATATATGATAAATCATAGAAAATAAATATGGATTTTTATTTTACAAAATCTAAAATATCTCGAAAACGGTAAAAGATACCGATTTACGGTAAAAGGCAAAAATGTAAAGAATTTTAATATCTTGAATTCTTCCTTTAACTGATTTTTTGAAGCACCGTTAGTTTTCAAACAATTTGCAAAAATCTTTTTCTGTACCTTTTAATGAAAATATCCGAATAACGGTAAAAGATAGCGGATAAAAGTAAAAGACAAAATTGTGGCAAATAATATTCTCTTTAATTTATCTCATACATTGAGCCACCGAAAATCCGTTAGTTTTCGAGAGAATCGCAAAAACTACAATATTTTTTTTTAATAACGGTATATCTCGATACCGATTTGAGATATCAAGTTCTAGTATGAGACAAAAGTGTAGGGAATTTCACTGACTTCAACTCCTGTCATACATAAAACTACTGAAAAAACGCGTAGTTTCGGAGTAAATACGAAAAAATGAAATTCCGATTTTTAAAAAGCCGCCATTTTGGTTACTTCCGGTAAACGGATATTCACCAAAAGTTGATAGGATTGTCCATTTATAAAACCAAACATGCCTTTAAAATTTCATGGTTCTAGCTCCGGTAGTTTTTGACAAATCTTGTACACAGGTTGACAGATTGACAGACTAAAGCGGCCCACACACTAAGAGGATACACGACGCGCCATGAGGATACAAACTTGAGTTGTCGTGTATCCTCACAGTCTGTGGGCAATAAAAGAGTACAATCAAAGCTTGAACGCCAAGATTGTATCGTTCCACGGCAGCCTGAACTCGTCGCGATTCACGACAATCTTGTTGGGTCCATCCCGCTCTCTCTCGATGTAGATCCATCGCGCTCCCTCGATGTAGACTGACCGAAAGTTACACCGCGTCTTGATTAACAATTTTTCATCCCAAGAAATATCTCACCGCAATGAGATTTTTTTGACAGCTGGGCCGAAAATCTCTTGAAATTTTAGTACTCAAAATGGCAATGAAAAGAAAATACCTAGTCGCCGCTCTCGCAATTAATGCAATACGTGAAATTGAAAAGGCTGAAACAGAAGAACAGACGAAAAGAAACACCTCTTAATGTTATATATTCTCTTCCGAAGCCTTTTGTATCGTATTGTTTGTAAAAATTAGTTATTTTCGCAACTACTTGTCGGGAGAATTTAGATTCCGCCATCTTGAATTGAGAAATTCCAAGAAATTTTGCAATTGCAAGATTTCTTGAAATTTATCTCTGGCATTTTTTATCGCCGTCAACTCGAGCTCTGATTGGTCAATCAAAAATCTCTGCGATGAAAAATCCCAAATCAAGACGCGGTGTTAGCTACAAACTGATGGGAATGAATGTGTGTGGGGACTTCACGATACAATCTTTTTCGTGTTGTCTTTCCTTGAGGGTTGATGAGTCATAAGATTATCGTGAATCATGTTTAGTGTGTGGCCTGCTTAACAGACAGAAAGACATTTTTGTAATAACGCTCCAATCGACTCAGGTGCTCGAGAAATGTCGAAATCGAAATTTTTCACGAATACAATATTTTATCATAATTCGAATAAGAAAAAAAACGACGTGGTCAAAATCGTTGTCACTCAAACTCCGTGTGAAATTATCTCAATTAAGTAATGATCATTCACCACATTCTCAATGTAAACTGATCGCATTGCGGTACAAATTTATATCAGATTTGAGTTTCCTTAGAAACTCACTGCAAGACAATAACAATAAAAAGATTAATTTAAAAAATAAATAAAACACAAGCAAAACGCTGCATAATTTTAAACATTTTTGTTTGATTCGCATGACTTCGCTGAACTCGAGTTAAATCAAAAGGTCGGAAAATTCATATTTGAAAATTAAGAACTCAGAGGAAAAACGACATCGAGAAAAATATCAGTTCTGATCAACACAAAACTTTCCTCTGCAATATTTACATAGTTTGCGAAAAAAATGGTAAAAAATAAAAAAATTCCACATATCTCGAGAACCGTTAAAGATACGTAAAAACCGTTAATTGAAAAAAAGTAGGAAACTTTATTTTCTTTGAATTTGGTTAAACGCATTTTTTCTCAAAACCGCATAATTTGCGAAAAAATATTCAAAAAACCTAACTTTTTTTAACATATGTTGAGAATCGTAAAGCCCAGTTCAGACTAACGATTGCGATTGCGATTACGATTACGATTACGATTACGATTACGATTACGATTACGATTGTGATTGCGATTACGATTACGATTACGATTACGATTACGATTACGATTACGATTACGATTACGATTACGATTACGATTACGATTACGATTACGATTACGATTACGATTGTGATTGCGATTACGATTACGATTACGATTACGATTACGATTACGATTACGATTACGATTACGATTACGATTACGATTACGATTACGATTACGATTACGATTACGATTACGATTACGATTGCGATTGAGGCTTCTCGGCCAATGAGATCAAAGCTTTCAACAATAGGGACATGAAAGCTTTGTCCTCATTGGTCGATGAAGCTCAATCGTAATCGCAATCGTTAGTCTAATTGGGATTTTACACTCAAAATAATTTGTGATTATATCGACAAAATATACGTTAATGTAACAAAAGCGTTATTAAATACCAGTTAACAAAACTCTCCTCGTTGGATTAACAAAAAAGAAAATTTCTCACTTGTGACCTTTTTTTTAATAAAATATTTTTATCATGAAAACTAATTATTGATTTGGTAAAGAACGATGCACGAAAATGTCCTTTGACTAACTTTTGGGTTTCATATTCATTGTACCTGCGTTGGAAAGGTAATTTGCTCTAGTTTCATGGACATGAGCTCTTTTTTTTGGCGGGGAACTGCAGGGGGATGGTCAGATGGTCAGCTGCCCCCCCCCCCTCCCCTATCTTTGTAGTTACCATGAATGTGACCGACCGACCGACAGACAGACAGACAGGCAGACAGACAGACCGACAGACACACCGACAGACAGACGACCGACAGACAGACACACCGACAGACAGACACACCGACAGACAGACGACCGACAGACGGACCGACAAACAATACCGACAGACAGATTTGCCGACAGACAGACGGACAGACAGACAGACGGACAGACAGACAGACAGACCGACAGACCGACAGACAGATACACGGACATCCTCATAATTTTGCTTGAAACGAATTTCGTACTGTTCAGAAAGTTTTTTTTATCTTCCCCCTTTCTCGAATCGGTCTCCGTCATAAATACAATACTTTCCCTCTATAACAGATGAAACTAAAAACAGTGGTTGACATTAATTAGAATTACTTAAGCATATTAAGTGCTTATAGCGGCCTCATACGATCGGGGGGCATCTGTGTGACCTAATCCGCCATGGAATTTAAAAAAAAAATAGTTCATCGTCGTATAAAAAATTGTGTACGTGTTTTCCTACATTTCGTTTCGTTTTATTTCTTAGCTAGCGACAAACAATAACACTTGAAAAAAAAAATTATAAAAGAAATATTTTTATGCGCATATGTTCTTGTAGTCACTGTTAAACGTAGACCAGTGTCCAATAAAATGTATCTAAATTTAGAATCGAGTTTTATGCTTTTAATGGTCTGTTTCTGCCTAATTATGCGGAGTAAATGTGATAAAAGATTCCCTTTCAACTACACTTTCAACTACCACTTCTTCCACAATAAATTTTACTTTTATTCTCGCACATTTTATTTCACGAATTTTTACTGAAAGTTTTTGTTCCGCACGTTTTCAGGGGGGGTTTGTACTGTTCACAGGTTCTAATTGGGCGGCATAAAGAAATAAAGAAAATTTGATTTATAGTGCGATTGAGACATTAAAAAAAATTGTGTTTTCTGAATGGGAAAATTACCACGATTTGCGTCACCCAAAAGAGTAATATAAGGGAGGTATTTTTCACGAATGAAAATTTTTTTGGGGTACAGTTTTTTAATCCCATGCTCTTGAAATGAATAAAAGAAGGATAAATCGTACAGGTTCAGTGAACTCTTTTCTTAGGGAAAAAAATTCTTGTCCAAATATCGAACAATATTTCGGAAAAACATCGATAAATATTATCCCGACTTTTTTTCCCGAATGTATGCCCCGACTTTTTTAACCACTTTATGCGCAGGGCCATGACATCCACGTCCAACTAAGAAGTGAACCGTCCAAGAGTTTTTGCGAGGTACACAAACGTCCGTCACCCTATCATCTGATATCAATCAAAATTTTTCGATTTTGTTGCCAATTTTTTTTAGTAAAAAAACGGTATTTTGCTTAAGTAGATAACGTCAGAAATTCTACCACAGACATCCCTCAATTTAAAATACTTCGATATAAAGCGTTTCCTTATACGACGTCAAATCATCAAATTTTATCCTTCCAAAAATCTCGTAAATCGATGGACGGATGTATATTCCTTACCCCCTCACCCATACAAACGAAATATTTTTTAGCGATTTTCTTGAAAACGGTGAGTCGTATTGAAAAATTTATAAAGGTAAAATCTGTTTAGAATATGATTTTACATAACCGTTCCATACATCAAAATCCAATCGGCCAACTCCTTTCCCCCTCTCCTATACAAATGGATATTTCTAAATAAACATTTTGTCTGTCATCATATAGAGTACCTACTAGCAGATCCTTCGTTGCCAGCTTGAAGTTTTTTGTATAAATTTTAGAATGCCAAAAACCCATAAATAACTTAAAAACTTTTGGGACAAAACGTTATTCTTACAGGACTTTCCGTTTCGAATTTTGAAATTCCAACACCAGGTTCGTGATAAGCAACCCTGAAAACCTACCAAAGCCAGTTTTTGCGAGAAAAATTGGAAAAGAACATTTGCTTTATCCTTATGGTTCAACCACATTGAAGGCAGCAAGCGACAGCGGCGGGCGGCAGTTTTTTTGCACTAACGTAGCGCAACGAGAGCTGCTACAATACAGCGGCAACGGCAGTGCACTTTTTCCGTCGCCGCCGCCGCCCAAAATGTTTTATGAAAACCACCACATTCGGCGCCATATTCTATGACGATTTTTCTTCGTTGTTTTGTGACAACCACCACATTCGGCGCCACATTCTATGACGATTTTTGACGTTTTGATTTCGCAAGATGCCAACAACGGAAGAACAATTAAGAGGTCGTAAAAGGAAATCCAATGTTCTACGATTTGGCCCATCCTCAATATAAAAGGACAGGCATAAAGGAAAATAAATGGAGCAAAGTAGCGGACGAATTAAATAAGTTTTGATGTTTCAATTTTGACAGAAGCATATGCCGACGGTGCCGCTATCATTGTAGCTGGCTCGGCGGTATGTGTGGTGGCGCCATGCCGGCCGCCATCGCCGCTGCCGCTTGCCGCATTCATTGTGGTGGAACCATTACAGGACCTTCCGTTTAGAGTTTTAAAAATCTAACACCGGATTCGCTATCAACGACCTCGGAAAACCCCTTATGCCGATTTTTCCCGGGAAAAACCGGAAAAAGAATATTTGCGTCATCCTTACAGGACCTTCCGTTTTGAATTTTGAAATTCCAACACCAAAGCCGTGATCAGCGATCCCAAAAGCCCTATAATGCTAATTTTTCCTTGAAAAAAAAAGGATTCATGGTTCACAATCCATGTAAAAACTGTAGGTGCGAAGCAGGGAAGAAATGGTTATGAAACCTCAATTTAGGAGGCCCAGGCTTTTCGGAAGTTGTAGCGCCGAGGATGATGATGATGACTTCTCATAGCAATCATATTTATTTCTTCTACACATTTCTTATGTTTTATTCCCAATATTCTTCGCATAAATAAATCTTCTCAATCGTCCATCATCATATATCGAAATTTCTCCGAATTTGCTTCAACTTTCCCGGAACTACCAAAGGAAAAAAGACCACTCCAACCGTCCATTGAACGCGCAATGGGAAGAAGATATTTGATTAGGTCTCAATAGATGACCACCAATCGTCGTAACATTTGGAACACCGTCCCACCGCAATTTCCGTAATTCCATCAGGAAAATCCGCTGTCCAACCCCCACCACGTGCTTTTGAATTTTCCTGGCCTAAAATATTGTTTCTGTCCAAAACATTATCCACGAGTGGACACTTTTCCTATGCTCGACAAAAATATTACAGCATAAAACCGTCTTGCCTCATCAGAAACATAAGAAAAGCTGGCCAGCTAAGAAGCACCGAAGCAAAACAGTTGACTGATATTTCGTGTGCGGGTTCGGGGCGGGTGGCTAAACCGGTGGGCTGAATTATTCGGTGAGGGCAAAAGCATCTTGGCCGACCTTGACTCACTCGCCAAAGCCAAAAACCTCACTCAAAGTCAAGCACATTTTCTAGCATAAAAGCCAAACACAGGCGCACGCTTTACAACACAACTACATATGCTAGCCAAGTGCGAATACGCGAAATATACGCGAAAGTTTATGTTTTGCGGGTAGAATGAGGGGAAGAAGATGTTTACAGCCCAACTAGCAATTTGACATTGGCACAACTAGCAGCTAGTATTCATCGGAAGAGTATGTCCCCAAGTCGGCAATGGACCAATTTCTGTAGCTCTATGCGGGTGTGCTTGTTCTGCGGTATCAATTTTCGTACAGTGTGTATAGTTGCCAGTGTATTCGATCCGATCCCCCAAAAACCACCACACAGTGCTGTCAGAGTAGTTGTGCCCGAAACGCACACAACTTGGACGGCAAACTATTCCGGTAGCGAAGCTCATCGCAGATTTTCTGCATGCCCGGAACACAACCCGAAACGCTGTTGGCGGGCTTCGAATGGATGTGAAGGGAGCGGTTTTATCGAGCGCCATGTGCGCAAATGTTGAATGTGTGCTGTCAGGTGTGCGCGTTTCGCCGCCGGTGATTTCAATTTTTTTTTTGGTGTGTGCACGTTTACTGATTACGGCATATGAGAGCGTCGAGTGTTTTTCTTTTCTTCGTATTTCACTTGGCTGTCATGTTACGAAATGTTTTCGCGCGCCATTCGAGATGTATTGTTTTTTTTTTCATTTCTCTGGGCGCAAAAAAGAAACTGAAATCTAAATCAAACGCGACAGAACCCACTCAATATCTGTCAATTGAACACGGCGGGTTTCTGCTGTCAGAAAAAGCGATGCTCGAGCAGCGGTGGTTCTGATGATGGGGGTGTGACTTGGGTCGATACGAATTCGTTTAGGTCACCTGAGGGAAAAAGGTGAAGGGATGCGGATGAAATGTTCGCTTTATCAAATAGTTTTCAATCAACGAGATTGGCACGTTCCAGGTTAATATTTTTGTGTTTTGTAGGCAGGGAAACATTTCATTTTTCTAATATACAAAAAATTTAAAAAAAAATTAAATTTTTTCAGGGGAAAAAAGTTTTGTTCAGAAAAAAATTACTAATAAGGGAAATATAATTTTTTTGGGTGCTGTGGATTAGTAATAAAAGCGGGATAAATATTTATGTTATTTTTTATGCTTTATCTCGCTTTTATTCCAAAAAACCCAGAAAAAGATTGCACTAAAACACCTGTCTGTCGTTCTATCGGTCTCTCTGTCGGTGTGTCTATCAGTCTGTCCCTTTAACGTGTCTTAAATAACTGGAGAACTTGTTGATCTAGCGACTTGAAATCTTTTGTAAATGAGTTTCACGAAAATCGTGCTTTTCTATCAACTTTTGAAATATTAACGGTAGTTGTAACGGGTACTACCATACGTTTTTTTTTGTTGAAAAAATACATACGGTTTTTTTTAAATTTCTCGAAGCTTATGAGCTTTCAGAAAAATTTAAAGGATATAAAATTTCTGCATTTTTTACTCTGTACCTCTTACATTTAAGTTTTGTAGGGGCTTTCTTATTAATTTTTACTATCATCTATAATTGTCGCAAAATCAAATACAAAACTTACAGAATTTAAATTTCCGATTGGAATGTGCGATTCATCCCTCTTTAAAAATTCGATTGTTCTATTCTGCGAAACTATTAAGCCCTTTTGCACAAAGAAAAATCTCACCCCATTCACTCTATTGAAAAACCAATGAAAACATTGGGAAAATTCCACCTAAATAAAATTGAAATCCAAGTCTGGCCATGTTTTAATATACGCAGCTCATACATTTTTTACCTGCAGCACCATCCCACCCCACCCTCTGTATCGACAATCAAAATCGATGGCCCTATTCTCACTCGACTCACACTCGTGCCTGTCAAATCTGACAGCTGGTCAGGCGATAGTGAAACGTCAGACGAATTGTCATAAATTTTAATATCGTCGCGAAAATTCAACAAAAGCGAATAGCGACCCATCAATGTTCGAAAATCGATCGTAAATATCGTGACAGCATAATGAGATTCTCGTTTTGTGGTCAATAATAAAAATGAAGTCAAGACGATAGACGAAAGGAAAATAACGAGAAATTGTTGACTTTTGTAAACAAAATAGAGACAAACACCTTGCCATCAAAGTGGTATCTTGCAGGTGAAAAAAAATTTATGGTTCGTTGGGAGAAAGGGTGGCTGGAAACTTGACTGGAATTGGGACGGCCGGCCGGTATCTGGTTGAAAAGGAAAAGGGGAAAAGTCATTTTTCGGCAGTATATATGCTGTCACGTTTTTGTTGTTTTGGGTATAAAATTGGACAAAAAAATTTATGACACAGTAACAGACACGGTGATGAAGAAATTTTTAAAGACTGTCGCAGTATTAAATTTTCGAGTCATGGTTTTGAATATCAAGAAAATTTATTGAGTTTTGTTTGTTAAAAACAATGGAGGCTCCTGCTGTAATCGTGCCATTATTGCATAATTAAAGTATTTAAAAAATGGTAAAATGACACACACGATGCACCAAAGGCCTTATTAACCGGTAATGAATTCAGCTCTGTGAAGGGAAACAGTTAGTGCGGGTGTGAGATTAGAGTGAGTGTGAGAGTCATAGAGTGAAATTGAGAGTGCGAGAAAGAGAGTGAGTGAGAAAGAAAAAGAGTGAGAAGTAAAAGTGAAAGAAAGATGGAGAAAGTGAAAGAAAGATTAAGAGAGTAAAAGAAAGATTGAGAGAGTGAAAGAAAGATTGAGAGAGTGAAAGAAAGATTGAGAGAGTAAAATAAAGATTGAGAGAATATAGAGAGGGAAAGATTGAGAGAGTCAGAATATAATGGTTCAACCACAGTGAAGGCGGCAAGCGGCAGCGGCGACGGCGGGTGGCATGGCGCCGCCACACATACCGCCGAGCCAGCTACAATGATAGCGGCATCGTCGGCATATGCTTCTGTCAAAATTGAAACATCAAAACTTATTTAATTCGTCCGCTACTTCGCTCCATTTATTTTCCTTGATGTCTATCTTTTATATTGAGGATGGGCCAAATCGTAGAGCATTGGATTTCCTTTCACGAACTCGATTAATTTTTTCTCTGTTGTCGGCATCTTGCGAAATCAAAACGTCAAAAAAACTGCATAGAATGTGGCGCCGAATGTGGTGGTTGTCACAAAACAACGAAGGAAAATCGGCATAGAATGTGGCGCCGAATGTGGTGGGGTTCATAAAACATTTTGGGCGGCGGCGGCAAGTTTGACTTGGATTCAAACTCGGCGGCGACGGAAAAAGTGCGCTGCCGTTGCCGTTGTATTGTAGCAGCTCTCGTTGCGTTACATTAGTGCAAAAAAAATGCCGCCCGCCGCTGTCGCTTACCGCCTTCACTGTGGTTGAACCAAAAGACAGAATGATTGAGTTTGAGAAAGACATGGAAAGATGGAGAGAGCCAGAGAATGAGAAAGAAAGATTGAGAGATTCAGAGAATGAGAGAGAAAGATTGTGAGTTAGAGAAGGAGAGAGAAAGATAGTGAGTTCGAGAATGAGTGAGAGAGTCCGAGAATGAGTGAGAGAGTCCGAGAATGACTGAGAGTCCGAGAATGAGTGAGAGAGTCCGAGAATCAGTGAGAAAGTCCGAGAATCAGTGAGAGAGTCCGAGAATGAAAGAGATAAATTGAGAGAGTCAAAGAATGAGAGGTTCAGATAGTCAGAGAGTGGGAAAAACGATAAGTCAGAGAGGGAAAAAATAATGAGAGTCAGAGAGAGAATCAGGAAGAGAGTGAGAAATCGAACGCGAAAGAGAAATGTTAACCGATTTGAGGTTGATTTTAGTTACCTAGAGCCAAATACTCTATATAATGACAGACAAAATGTTTATTTTAAAAAATCCATTTGTATAGCAAAGGGGGAAAGGAGTACTCCGATTGGATTTTGATGTAAGGAACGGTTATGTAAAATCACATTCTAAACACATTTCGTCTTTATAAATTTTTCGATACGATGCACAGTTTTAGAAAAAAACAGGAACAAAGTATTCCATTTGTATGGGAGAGGGGCGAAGCAGTGGTCCGATTAGAATTTGGTGTATGGGAGAGTTAGGTGAAATCTTATTGTAAACACATTTTACCTCAATAATTTTTTGTAGCGAAAGAATGGTCCAATTTTGCCCGTTGAAAAACTTAGCCTAGCCATTTACGAGAAATGTGACTATACAAAATTTTAAGCTTGTCCCACAATTGGCGCGGTTGCAGCTGTAGTTGTGTTCTCATAACCTAAAAATCGCAGAAAATTTGATTAATATTTTTTCCGTTTCATTTTCCGTTTCGAATGCGTTTTCAAAGTTCTTTTCCATCTTTTTACTTGATAAAAATATTTGCAACAACGCTCAGAAAACATAAACAACTGTCACCGCTTCCAACCGCGTCTGAAAGTAGAAACTAGACCTACTCGCTGCCGCATTTGGTCACCGCGCAATTATAAACCAACTCATATAAACCTATAGTTTCTACTACCATCTGTCACCGCGCCGCGCCGCGCCGCGCCGCTTTGCGCGTAATTGTGGGACAAGCTTTAGTCCCTAGCTCAATCCTTTCGAAAATTATGGTGTTCACGGATGAACAGACGGACAGATGGACAGACGGATGCACGCGTTTCGGATGACAAAAAATTTTGATTTTCGCATGTCCATCCGTCTGTCTGTCTGTCCGTCTGTCTGTCTGTCCGTCTGTCTGTTCGTATGTCTGTCTGTCTGTCCGTGAACACCATAACTTCCGAAAGAATTGAGCTAGAGACTTGAATTTTTTTTCCAGTTGCGTTTCTCGTAAATAGCAAAGCTAAGTTTTTGAATGGGCAAAATCGGACCATCCTTTCTCCCCGTGTAATTCATTTCTGTGTCCGATAATTGGTTCATTGCGTTACAAATGATATATTTACTAAATCTAATAGATTTTTATATGATTGTCATAAAGAGTATAAAAATGGGGCTTATATTAAATTAATTAAATTCAATTAAGAATTTTATTTTCTGATTCAACACACATACCTATACATTCCCAAATTAGGTCGTATGATAAAAGATAAAACAGGAATTACCAAACACACTCAAATCCGGTTAAATCCGATAAAATATTGATTCGATATTTATCTGAAAAATTAGAAATTTCAAAAATTCAACGCACACCGCCACAACAATTAGATGAAATGATGCAATTAGGAGGAAATCCTTCATCCGGAATTTATTGAATTTCGAAATTTCCCCGATAAAACCATAAAACAGTCAAAACAAAACCCCGAAAACGCGATACGTGACTTAACAGAATTCGTCAAAAGTTTTCGGAATCGAATTGCATTCGACGGAGTGTACCGACTTAAATGCAAATCGGAGGCAAATATCAAACTCTGAATGTAAATAAAATTTATTCAAATAGAACTGTGAGTACACGTAAATTTTCATGCCTTGGGGCAACATAGACACATCATAAATCATTAGCATAAATGAAAACGAGGCGAAAAAGCACAAACCCCTCTGACTCCCCGATGAATACATTTTTAAAGTGCTTTTCTACTAAAACTCGTGTATTGAAACCCAATCAATCATAAAATAAAATAAAAAATATCAGTTGTGATCAACGCAAAACTTTCCTCTGCAATATTTAGTTTCGAAAAACATATGTAAAAAATGTTTCTTCAAATATCTCGAGAATCGTTAAAAATACGGAAAAGCCCTTACAGAAACAATGCAGGATTTTTTTTTAATTTGGTTATATTCATTTTTTCTCAAAAACGTAAAGTTTTCGAAAATTGTTTCAAAAAACGGTACTTTTTCCAAAAAAAAATGTGTGGGATGTACCCGTTATAGCTAACTCAACAGACTGACAGATAGACACGCAGCCAGACAGACACACAGATCGACAGACCGACAGATCGACAGACCGACAGATCGACAGACCGACAGATCGACAGACCGACAGACAAGCAGACCGACAGACAAGCAGACCGACAGACAGACCGACAGTCTGACCGACAGACTCACCGGCAGACCGACTAACCGACAGACTAACTGACAGACTAACCGACACACTGACCGACAGACTAACCGACACACTGACCGACAGACTAACCGACAGACTAACCGACAGACTGACCGACAAACTAACCGACAGACTGACCGACAGACTGACCGACGGACTGACCGACAGACAGACCGACAGCCTGACCGACAGACTGACCGACAGACTAACCGACAGACTGACCGACAGACTAACCGACACACTGACCGACAGACTAACCGACAGACTAACCGACAGACTGACCGACAGACTGACCGACAAACTAACCGACAGACTGACCGACGGACTGACCGACAGACAGACCGACAGATCGACAGACCGACAGATCGACAGACAAGCAGACCGACAGACAGACCGACAGTCTGACCGACAGTCTGACCGACAGACTCACCGGCAGACCGACTAACCGACAGACTAACTGACAGACTGACCGACAGACTGACCGACAGACTGACCGACAGACTGACCGACAGACTGACCGACAGACTGACCGACAGACTAACCGACAGACTGACCGACAAACTAACCGACAGACTGACCGACGGACTGACCGACAGACAGACTGACAGCCTGACCGACAGCCTGACCGACAGACTGACCGACAGACTGACCGACAAACTAACCGACAGACTGACCGACAGACTGACCGACGGACTGACCGACAGACAGACCGACAGCCTGACCGACAGACTGACCGACAGACTAACCGACAGACTGACCGACAGACTAACCGACAGACTGACCGACAAACTAACCGACAGACTGACCGACGGACTGACCGACAGACAGACTGACAGCCTGACCGACAGCCTGACCGACAGACTGACCGACAGACTAACCGACAGACTGACCAACACACTGACCGACAGATTAACTGACAGACTGACCGACAGACAGACAAACTGACAGGTAGACAGGCAGACCGACGGACAGACCGACAAACCGACAGACCAACAGACAGACAGATAGATGCAGGGATCAAAAAGTTCCTATTTTCCCCCCGTTCACGAGTCGTCTCCGTCATGAATACAATACTTTCCCTCTATAGCAAAGCAAAATAAAAACACAAATTTAAAAAAAAAATATGCAATAAATCAAACGAAAATTGATCCGATCCGTTGCATAATGTTTAGGTTAAAAACACAGAAAATAAGAAGAACGAGACGAAAAAACAACAGACATCACTTTTAAAATCAATATTTACACAAAATTGTGTCTTTATGCGAAAAAAAATATTGCAAATTGCTAACGAAGCAAAACAACAAAAAAAATATGGGCGACGAATACGAAAAAAAAACAATAAACCACAACACATCTTTGGGGAGTTATACTAAGACGATGCATTGTGTGGAAAAAACAAAACAAAACAAAAAAACAACTTAAGGGAAATGTGAACAAAGTGATGAATAAGGAAGTCTTATGATCCGAAGCCGTCAATCGGGCAGGCGGGGATTATTTATGAAAATTTCACCACCACTTAACTCGGGATGGTGGCGTTTGTCACTTGGTGACATATTTGGAAAATCAATTGGAATAATTTGCGAATATGAAAATGAAGACCTAAATAAGATTAAGGGTCTTTCATCATGTGCACTTTTGTAGATTACTTACTACAGGGTGTTGTATGACGAGTCTAAACCGATTCTTTTACTTTTGTGAAAAACATCTTATGTGACCAGCACATGACTTTCTTATACGAAATCTACGTTTCTGCACAATTTACACTATAAACTGACGAATAAAATATTAGTTTATATAAAAACATGAGTATTTTACAAAATCTGAAACATCTCGATAACGGCAAAAGATATCGACTTACGGTAAAAGGCAAAAATATAGACAGTCTTTAATTATTCAGTAAAAGAATAAACCGTGGAAAAAAATTCTCTTCAATTCATCCAATATAATGAACCACCGAAAACCCGCTAGTTTTCGAAAGAATCACAAAAAAACTGATTTTTTAAATAACGGTACATCTCGAAATAACGGTTTGAGATATCAAGTTCTCGTTAAAGACAAAAGTGTAGAAAATTTTACTGTCTTCAAATTTTGTCATACATAAAACTACTGAAAAACGCACAGTTTCAGAGTAAACAACAAAAAACGAAATTACGATTTTTAAGAAGCCGCCATTTTGGTTACTTTCGGTTAACGGATTTGCACCACAACTTAATAGGATCGTCCCGTTCCAGGACCAAACATGCCTGGAAAATTTCAGCTGTATTATAGATTTTGAGAAATCTTGTACACAGACTAACAGACTGACAGCCTGCCACTAACAGACAGAAAGACACTTGAGTGGTCTAATTAAATTTTTTAATTTTTTTAAATTAATTGTTAGTATTGGCTAATGTGAAGCCCTCTGAGTAAAGAAAAAGAAATAACGTGTTAGCAAGTACTGTTTTTTATATTTAAACTAGGGGCTGCGCCCCGAACCACTTCGCGGTTCACCCCCCCCCCCCCCCCCCTCCCCACCCCACATCATACGCGGCATCCGGCCGCGCGTTTAATTTTGCTATGTCAAATTTCAGGCCAATAGACGAACATCTATGTCAAATTTCAGGCCAATCGGTTCAGTAGTTTCCTTTACCCCTTGCTCCCCTTACTCCCCCCACCCCTCGCGCTACTTTTTAATGGGTCTATGTTGGGGCTGGACCCCCGACGAACATCTATGCCAAATTTCAGGCCAATCGATTCAATAGTTTCACCGCGAAAAAGGAACATAGCGCAAAAACTAAGTTTCGAAATCACTTTACCCCCTCCCCTTACTCCCCCCACCCCTCGCGCTATTTTTCCGTATGCCTATGTTGGAACCAGAACTACCACAGATACTCATGCCAAATTTCAAGTCAATCGGTTCAGCCGTTTTTGCATGAAAGAGGAACAGACAGACAGACACCAACTCATTTTTATATATTAGTATGATATGAAGTATGATGTAGTAGAATGTGAATTTTTTGACTAGGGCTTTTGAGAACCGTCATTTTTCGGAATCGGGTATCCGTCTGGCTAACAACCGAGAACATGGGTACCCGATTCCGAGTCTAAGAACCAAGAACCGGATAACGTATGGTATGTTGTTCTGGTTAAGCGCAAAAAAGAATTGGCCGGACACAACATTTACGGCAGCAGATTACGGCAACAATGTCGCCCTCCATTTTACAATTGCCCACACTTTGTTGTTCTAAGCGTCATTTGTTTTTCATTTGATTTTGACACATGGACGGTGAGCCACATATGACATTTTTTGTTACCAAATTTCATGCAAATTAAGAATGTAAATGTAAGCAACACAGCAAACATACTATATTTCCTAATACTTTCTTTAATGTCCCCTTAAGTGACGAAATTTAGACTTTATGATGTCCGCATAAAGCCTGAGTTACATTGCAACGACAAGGCGACACGAGACGTCGACGAGAGTTGTCAAAGTAATTTTCAACGTATGCTTTTGTATTGAATTGATTACATTGCGACGACAGCGACACGACAACGCCACCAAAGTTTGAAAAATTGAACGTTTGTCGCGACGACATCAAAGGACAGTTGAATTGTTTGGTTAGGTTAATTGTGTTTGAGTTGCTCTCTTTTTGGGTGAATAATTGGCAATTTTATCAAAATGCAGAAATTATCCATAATAGCATATAATAATATTTTCTTTACTTTCTGCACTCTCAAATTTTTTCTTCCAAAAAAATTTGTTGGGTTATGGGATTGTTTGTCGCGTGCTCGCAGCTCTGGTAATGTTACTTGAATGACGATAACGACAATGTCGCGCTACTCTCGTTGACGTCTCGTGTCGCCTTGTCATCGCAATGTAACTCGGGCTTAAGATTTCATTTTAAATCAACCATGCCAGCTGACCGACAAAAGTTAAATTCGATTCAACTTTTTACGACGACAAAGTTGGTGGGATTGATAGAAGCATAGGGTGCTATGTATGAGTTTAAAATCTTAATTGTCGCCGTAAATGTTGTGTCGGGCCAATTGTATTCCGGACGTTAGGGTAAGGCGTGTTTTATTAGCGACAAGATTAAAAATGAATTAACTTTGGATCATTTTTTCAAAAATATTTATAAAAAAGTTCTCAATTCTTGGATGACTTTTTTTTTAATTAATGAAATGATTTACATTATGGGTTGATACCACCATCAATCCAAAAGCTCCACACACAAAAAGCTTTTTTCAACATGCTTCCAATAATCCTTTAAATTTCAAACCTTAGGGTAATATTTATCACTTGCCAATGCATAAAAGCCAATTTTGTGTCATTCTCTAAGATTAAAGGCAGATTGAAGTGCCCAACAAGAAAGTACTGCAAGCACCCAGCCACAAGCTTCAGTTCGTCTACCGCTCCTGCAAGGACCAAAACCCAGCATAGACGTAAACAAAGGATTTTTCTAAGGCCATAAGATTCCGGCGTCGTCTAGGTTTCGATTAATTACAAAAGAGAAACAAAAAATCTACACAAAAATAAAAATCCAAAACTATTCTAGCAAAAAAACTCTTGGTGATGCCATCTAGGTCCCAGCTATCTACATTTAGATTCAAATTTTTAGTGTCTATCGGTGCAGACTGTATGTAGTGCTGGCCACTTTATCCAGACATCTTAGTCCTTAGTCTTGACGATGAAGTTAAGACGACGGCCGACAGAAATGACGTCGGGATAGACACAACAACAGAAATAGGACTAACAACAGCAGAACCAGCACGACCAGACATCAGAAGTACGAGTAGTTGGTTAAGGAACAGAACAGATGGTGGTAATTCCACGACACAATGATTTCATAGTTCCAATGTCAGTCTGAAATAATAGACCTGAATTTCACAGTGAAAAGGAGAAACATCAAAAGTTAAGAGTTGTGCCGAGAAAAGGGGATTCAAAGACATAAAAAAATTTCAATATGATCATCTCACGAGTTACTAATATTCACTCTGTGAAAAAAGAAATTTAAAAAAAAACTTGTTTTAAAAAAATGTACAAAAAAGGATTTAATAACCCGAAATGAGTATTTTAGTCGTCCTTCGCCCCCCATTAAGAGTAGATTCCAAAAATATATAGCATGATAGGGTTTTCTCCCTCACCATTGATTTATTCCCCACCGAAAAAAGTGGAATTCATAAAAGGGGGGAAAAGACACTTTTTGATGTAGTTTGAGATATATTCCACTTTGAAGTCAAACTTTTCAATAAGAATGTCCATCGTAGCATGCGCTGTGTGGCATGTAGCGCCGTCCTGTTGGAACCACAAGTTAGCGGTATCCATATCATGCAGTTTAGGCCACAACAAGTTACTTATCATTGATCTGTAGCGCTCGCCATTGACGGCTATGGCAATGCCAGTTTCGTTTTAGAAGAAGTACGGATCGATGATTCCGCCAGACCAAAATCCGCACCAACTAGTGATTTTCTCGGGATGCATTTGGTGCTGGTGTATCTCGTGTGGATTGGTATGCCCCAAGTCCGACAATTTTCAGATATCCATCGCTAAAGATGATTTTTTTTGCGAATCATGCTCGAAATATCCCAAAAAAAAGGTTTTTTGTGAAACACAATGCCTTTTTAAACCCACAATAGGAAAGTGAAAAAATATTTGTAATGCACGCCATGCACCATCAGCCCTAGTGTCACCCTTTCGGCGGCCGATTGAACTTTTCACCGCAGCCACTCCACTCCCCCCAACCTTTGCTGCATAAAACTTTCTTTCTGCCGCTGCCGACACTGCCAGTCGCTCCCACCCATTGCCGTCTCGAGTCCTAGTCGAGTTTGAGAAGTTCTTCTTCTCCTTCAGCTGCGGATGTGCTGCCAAAGGTCTTTGCCCAGACAGACGGGTCGATATCTGGCGGTGGTTTTCACTCGAAATGGAACCGAACGCCAGAATCAAGTCTACTAGGGGCTCTGCTGAAGTGAATCTGATGGCTTCTGGAGTTGGGTTGATTCTAGTACCTTCTCCGGTGCCTATAAGCGAGTCGTGCTTCTGCCACTGTTTTACCGATGGAGCGGAGGAGCTGCAGACAACCGCCCAATCCACTTAGCCATGCCACAAAAGAATGTGGGACGGTAGGGGGCCAACTTTGAATTTAAACCTACTAGACACAAACTATGAGTACTAAAATCTTATCACCGTATTATTGGATCGGTTGAATTGGATGCAAAGTGACAGACAGACGTTCAACGTCGTCTTTTTTCGTCGCTAGTTTTCCACGGTTTTCAATCGCTGCGTTTTCAATTTCTCGAACGACTTCACATTATCTTTTTCTCGTGGAAAATGCAACCGGCTTTTAGTTGTTTTCCACGCTGATTGGATGGTGGCATAGAATGAATAGAACTTTTGCGATTTTCCAGCTTAAATCTTTTCCGGCTTCTTTGCGATTCTTCTTAATTTTACTAAATATTCGTACAACCATAATATTTACAAACAGTTGCCAGCACAGACAACAAATAGGGATCCAACGTTTGTCTCAGTCGTTTAAGCAAATCTAGTGGTCGGAAAATTTGTAAGATTTTGAAAAAAACTCACACATCAGTTATCCTATCAAATGGTCGGAAAATTAGTACATACTAGCGTGCAAGTACCCAGCGTTGCTTAATAAACTTTTGAGTGTGAAAAAAATCTTCTTTTTTCAAAAGTATTTTGATGTACAAAAAATTATGCAAGTATTATATTTCAACAGTTTTTTTATTTTTTCGATTTGACGCACTGTTTTCAAGAAAATCGGTAACTATTTTTCCACTTGCTTGGGAGAAAGGGAATAGGGAGAATTCTCCTTAGCGTCGGACACTGAAGGTTTTGGCATTTATTTTGTAATATATGTTGAAAATCCATACAATAGTTCGGAGATAGCTGAAGAGGGGGTTCGCAGCATGTAGGGGTGATTTGAGTGAGCCAAAATTTTCCTTCACGATCGGCCTTTCCAACAATAAAAACCGGATGAAAATCCATTCAGTAATTGAGAATGTAGCAGGAGAGGGGTTTCGCATCACCCGGGAGAGTGTGATTTGAGTGGGCTTTACCTAACCTTTACAGTCGGGGCCTGTCCAACACTAAAAACCGGATAAAAATCCCTGCAGTAGTTTAAGATTTAGCAGTAAAAGGGGTTCGCATCATGTAAAGGGAAGTGGTTAGAGTGGGCGGAAATTTCCCTTTAAGATCGGCTTATCCAAAACTGAAAACCGTATTAAAATCCATTCAGTAGTTTAGGAGATAGTAGGAGAGGGGTTTAGCAATGTATGGGAGGGTGTTGTTTGAGTGGGCGGAAGTTTTTTCTAACAGTCCGTCTGTTCAATACAGAAAACTGTATTCAAAATGCCGTTAAATATTCCAAACCGGGAAATGTTGATACAAAAAGTCCCGGGGGAGTGAAAAGAGGTGAGGGGAGCGAAACCGCAAATAGCCTATAATTTTCAAAAGTGTGTAGGAAATTTCTTTTACTAATTTTTTTGTTTCAAAAGCTTTAAGAATTCTACTACATTTAAAAATTTTACTGTATCTACGACAAACCATTTGTGAGGTACATTTTTTCTTAGAGTTAATATTGGGAAAATCGAAAAATTCATTCACAATTTCCCTGAAAAACCTGCGGAACAAACTTTTTTTTTTTAATTTTGCGTGTCTGTAAAGTTTTAGGGCAAATCTGTGCAAATTTTCTGGCAAAAAAAAACTAAAGAACATCGGCACGCGGCCGGGAGCTTTGGCGAAAGATACGAGATACCAACACCGGAAATCGATTGTCGCGCTGAAGAAAAATAAAAGAAGAGGAAGAAGAGGACAAAGAGGAAAAAAGAGGAAAAAGAAGAAAAAGAGGAAAAAGAGGAAAAAGAGGAAAAAGAGGAAAAAGAGGAAAAAGAGGAAAAAAGGAGAGAAAGAGGGAAAAGAGGAAAAAAGAGGAAAAAAGAGGAAAAAAGAGGAAAAAGAGGAAAAAAGAGGAAAAAAGGAGAGAAAGAGGGAAAAGAGGAAAAAAGAGGAAAAAAGGAGAAAAAGAGGAAAAAGAGGAAAAAGAGGAAAAAAGGAGAAAAAGAGGGAAAAGAGGAAAAAAGAGGAAAAAAGAGGAAAAAGAGGAAAAAGGAGGAAAAAGGAGGAAAAAAGAGGAAAAAAGAGGAAAAAGAGGAAAAAGAGGAAAAAGAGGAAAAAAGGAGAGAAAGAGGGAAAAGAGGAAAAAAGAGGAAAAAAGGAGAAAAAGAGGAAAAAGAGGAAAAAAGAGGAAAAAGAGGAAAAAGAGGAAAAAAGAGGAAAAAGAGGAAAAAAGAGGAAAAAAGAGGAAAAAGAGGAAAAAAGGAGAAAGAGGGAAAAGAGGAAAAAAGAGGAAAAAAGAGGAAAAAAGAGGAAAAAAGAGGAAAAAAGAGGAAAAAAGAGGAAAAAGAGGAAAAAGAGGAAAAAGAGGAAAAAGAGGAAAAAGAGGAAAAAGAGGAAAAAAGAGGAAAAAGAGGAAAAAGAGGAAAAAAGGAGAAAAAGAGGAAAAAGAGGAAAAAAGAGGAAAAAAGAGGAAAAAGAGGAAAAAGAGGAAAAAAGAGGAAAAAAGGAGAAAAAGAGGAAAAAAGAGGAAAAAAGAGGAAAAAGAGGAAAAAAGAGGAAAAAAGAGGAAAAAGAGGAAAAAGAGGAAAAAGAGGAAAAAGAGGAAAAAAGGAGAAAAAGAGGGAAAAGAGGAAAAAAGAGGAAAAAAGGAGAAAAAGAGGAAAAAGAGGAAAAAAGAGGAAAAAGAGGAAAAAGAGGAAAAAAGAGGAAAAAGAGGAAAAAAGAGGAAAAAAGAGGAAAAAGAGGAAAAAGAGGAAAAAGAGGAAAAAAGAGGAAAAAAGAGGAAAAAAGAGGAAAAAAGGAGGAAAAAAAGAGGAAAAAAGAGGAAAAAGAGGAAAAAAAGGGAGAAACGGAAGAAGAGGAAGAAGAAAAAGACGAGGAAGAACACGCAAAATAGGAAAAAGAAAATAGATTTTCCCAACCAACCGATCGATAGTTCACCTCCAGGTAATTAAATTTCTCTCCATACTCCCGTTAAATTGAAAACTTTTTTCAACCCCACTTACGTAACCAGTGGCAGAGAAGACGAATGAAAATAAAATTCCAAACAATACCCTAACGATCCGTTTGAGCTCGCAGAAAAAATTTCAATGACGCACAAATGTTTACCTTATCCACCTGTGAGGAATTTCAAGGTTCTCATAGCACTATTTACGAAACAATTTGAAATAAAAACCGTTAATTAGGCAGGAAAAGTACGTAATATCCCGAAGGACTCTCCACCTGTTGTTTTAATCACAAGTAATGAAAGTTTAGTGGGTATTTATGGTACAATTTTTTAAAGTTTCTGCATGAATGCAAGCCGGAAAAGTGGGAAACTGTGGAAAATGGCAAAAGTACTTCAAGTGTCTTGAGTTCCGGTTGCGAGAAAATTGAAAAAAAAGTTGCGTTAAGATTAAAATTAAAACAAAAACTTTAAACTACTGTCTTTAAGTTAAAGTTAACGCATTTCGCTATAATTTCTATGAAATTAATTCCCTTCACAGTTTAGAAATTACTACCGCAAATTGAAATTCTTATCACTGTAATTTGACTACCATAAATGGTATAATTTAGTGATTCGTTCATCCATTATTAGCCAACGATTGACAGAAAACAATTTTCCAGTTTCTGTTATTTCATTATGAGTGGAATATGCGATGCTAAGATTTACCTGTACTGCAACAATTCAAGGAGTTTTCTGGGAAAGAATCGGCGAAAAAAGAACCAAGAACCCAAACGTCAGGTAATGCATCTAAAACGCAAGGGAAGGGAAGTAAGAATAATAAAAATGCATCAACATTTCTACGTCGTTTGACGTGTTTCATTGAACTTTGCGGAATGTTAATCGCCATCAGGCCAATCTTCTACCCTCGTCCCTTAAATGCGAATAAAAATTCAAGAAACGACGACAACGAGTGATGTAACATAAGAAAGTGACGAAAGGGGCGGTAGGTTTTTATGCTTGAGGAGTGCGACTACTAAAACGTATGCAAGAACCTCCAATAGACGCAGTTAAAAGACATCACAGTGATTACAGGTTTTATGGCTGCTTTGGTTGCGCTGTAAGACAAATCCCAAGACGTAATTTCAGGTGAATGAAAAGCCGATGTTTGTCTTCATTTTGAAGCAATTACAATCGGAGAAATCGTTCTAAGTCGCACATTAGAAGTTCCAAGGGTGTGTGCAGTGCAGTCGCACAGTGGGGAAAAAAGTCGAATTCTCCAAGGATTTGTATCCAAAATTGAAAATGAACACTTTGAGACCCGATGTTGCTTAAAAGCAACCTTTTTTGCAGTTTTTCTTATAAAACGGAAGATTTGAAATTTTGCATGGTGATCCGGACTAAACTGACAGAGAGAAATTTAAAAATTAAAATCTGTTTTTCTTAGTAATAAAACGAATTTATAGAATATAAATAGTTGTTTTGTTTCTTTTAAAAATTTACTTCTGCTGAAGTCAGGGGGCTTCGCCCCCCAAACCCCCTTTTGCATTACTCTCCAATACCAAAATCGCGCTTGAATGGCATCTCAAGGCATATATGAAAAATTGTATACGCAACTCGGAGCGAGTCAATGATTTCACTCGTGTGATATCTGCCCTTGCTTCGCTCGTGCAGCTAACTTCACACTCTTGAAATCGTTGACTCTCGCCCCTTGTTGCGTAATATACTATTCTTAACCTTCTCTTTTTGTGTTAAATTTAATAGGTTTTCACTTTCCGTTTCCTGTTCTATATAAGTTTCAGGCAAAACTATGAAGATGTCCGTGAATCTGTCTGTCTCTCGGTCTGTCTATCTATCGGTCGGTCTGTCTGTCTGTCTGTCTGTCTGTCTGTCTGTCGGTCTGTCTGTCGGTCTGTCTGTCAGTCTGTCCGTCGGTTTGTCTGTCGATCTGTCGGTCGGGCTTTTTTTCTGGAAAATTCGAGGAAAAGGAAGACGTCCCCTTGTCCTTACAAGGACGAAGTATTGAACATATTGTTTTGTAATTGGAGTTAAGTATGTGTGCAAAATTTCAAGCCAGTCGGATGACTGTTGGTCAAAACTAGATTACAATATTTGACCCTGACAGACAGACAAATACGGAGATTTTTTTTTAAATAAATATTTAAAAAAATGTTTTGATGGGTGGATCCCAAAAACTCATTTCTTCAAATATATGCGATAACAATTTTAAAAAATCGTTATAAAATCCAAACCCACAGTGATCTACAGACGAAAACTAAAACTTGAAGCACAACAAATTCATGTTTTCTTCGTTACTTCGCCATTATCGTGCTATATTGCTATGTGTATGCAAATTGATAATTACTGCAATTATATCGTCATCACTAAGTCGACGTACGAAACGAAATCCATGCGAAACTCTCAAAATTAACATCGCGATGGTAGATAAAGTGCAGAAACCGGGATAAAGTCTATTTAATATACGAGATAAGAAGACATCTTTTAAGTCCCCATCATATACACAAAAGACAACAAAAACAAGCTGCCGCTTTCCCCGTTCTCTTTCTTACTATCCGTCTTGCCATCCTACAAAGTCACCTTAACGATGGATTTAAATGCCTATCAAGCAGCTACCACTTGGAATACATCAGGAAAACTAGTTTTGTTCAGTCTTAATCGCAACATGATGACTTCCCATTATCCGGGAGCACTTAGTCGCCTGGGAACAGAATGAAAACCGGGAACAAAACACTTTCACAGGAAATTTTAGACAATTTCTCTCGCCCCCCGACATTTTTCACCTCTGCCTGAAACGCCAAGTCGATTCGTACAAAGACTTATGACAAAACAAAGGACTGTAGAATTCTTGATTAGTTCCTAATGAAAAGCTCATCTGGGCAGAAAAACGGAGCTTAACATTATTTAGACAAGAAATATGTGAATTCCATGTTGTTTGCCACCCCCGACGACGTCTGCTATACCCGCCCAGAGGCGAATTTATGTCTTCGCAGATCGAAAATGTTTCGAAAGGATGACGGTTTTTATTCGTATCCCACTTCTGAATTTCATATGGCGCCCATCCCCTGGAAGTGTCTGCGTGCTTTCGTGAGCCCGCAGAATGAATAATTCAGGTGTGTGTGTACCTTATATAACGGGGAATAGACTATGTATTACTGGATTGCGTGTACAAAGTGAATACATTGATAAAATGAAGCTTTCAACCCCCCTTCCCCGCAAAAAAAGAAACACACGACGATATTTTCTAAATGTACCGTCGTTGGCAACAGAAATATAAACCGAAACGGATTCAGCAGCTAAGATCTAAAAATGGAGGAGTTTTAAAGGTTTTAGGAATTGATAGAAATCAAATATGTAGTATGAATTTCTTATTCCTTTTAAAAGCTTTTATTACCTTGCTTTTTTGTTTGTATGTGTGTTTGTCTGTTTGTTTGTCTGTTTGTTTGTCTGTCAGGGTCAAATCTTGCAATCTAATTTTGACCCAATTCCAGTTATTCGATCGATTTTAAATTTGGCACACATACTCCGATGACAATACGATATTTTCACCAGATATGCAAACCGGTGTTTTGAACCGAACCAAAAACCACTGAAGCATTGAAATTTGAGTGAACCAACACCAAAACATAAACCAGACCACGCTAAAAAAAAGATGGCCAAAACCAAACCAGTTTTTAAAAAAAGATGGCCGAACCGAAACTACACCAATCCAGTTTTTAAAACAAATGCTGTAACCAAACCAAAATCCAGAAATTTTTTTAATGGTTCCGCACGGCTATATTTTGTATTTTTAGTATCGAAAAATTCTTATTATTTTCTATTTTCGATCAGACTTGTGGAATGTTTTTGGACCAGAAAGTCTTGTGTAAGATCCAAAACCATTAAATCATTAAAAATTCAGTGAACCAAAACCAGAACCAAATTTTTGAAGTTTTAGAAATCAAATCAAAACTACAACCAAATTTTAAGGTCTAAAGGCCTGTGTCCACATGGAAGTTCATTTGCAGAAGTCGCTTCTAGCAGAGACTTCTGGAAGTTTTTCCCGTGGAAACACTAACTGCAAGTGAAGTTCCAGAAGTTGTGACACCAGAAATCTCTTCTAGAAGCGACTTCTGCAAATAAACTTCCATGTGGACACAGGCCTTTAGGAACCAACACAAAAACCAGAAATCCAATTCACCCTTAAACCAAAACCGAACCACACTCAAAAAGAGTTTGGTTTGCATGTCTGATTTTCATTACTTCATCCTTATTATTCTTTTTAATTTAAGGATGACGGAAAGGATAACGGAAGGTCCTGTGATTATCATTTCCCTCAAATTTTCTGGGAAAAATCTCATCCTGAGGTTTTTGGGGTCGCTGAATACGATTCTAGAGTCAAAACATCCGTAAGGATTTCTCAAAGGCAAGGATATTCGAAGACTAAAAAGCATATATACCCCGAACTCTCTGATTTTTTTTTCTCGATTTTACTTTCCTCTGCCATACAGGGAAAGTTTTCTATTCATGATGGAGACCACTTCGGGAAGTGGGCAGATAAAAACTTTCTGATCAGTGCGAAATTCGTTTCAGGCAAAATTATGAGGATGTCCGTGCATCTGTCTGTCGGTATTGTTTATCGGTCTGTCTGCCTGTCTTTCTGTCGGTCTTTCTGTCGGTCTTTCTGTCGGTCTTTCTGTCGGTCTTTCTGTCGGTCTTTCTGTCGGTCTTTCTGTCGGTCTTTCTGTCGGTCTTTCTGTCGGTCTTTCTGTCGATCTTTCTGTCGGTCTTTCTGTCGGTCTTTCTGTCGGTCTTTCTGTCGGTCTTTCTGTCGGTCTTTCTGTCGGTCTTTCTGTCGGTCTTTCTGTCGGTCTTTCTGTCGGTCTTTCTGTCGGTCTTTCTGTCGGTCTTTCTGTCGGTCTTTCTGTCGGTCTGTCAGTCTGTCCGTTTAACGTATCTTAAGTGACTCGAGAACGTGTTGAGCTAGCCACTTGAATTTTTTTCTAAATGAGTTTTATGAAAATCGTAGTTTTCTGTCAACTTTTGGAAAAAGTAACGTTATCTATAACGGGTACTACCCGTACGATTATTATTTTTTTTTGAAAAGTTTTTTGAAAATTTCTTGAATACTATGCGCTTTTGGAAAAAATTATTATAACAAAATTTAAAGGATATAAAATTGTCTACATTTTTGCTTTAACGAGTATTTTGTATCTTTAACGGTTCTCCAGATATGCGTAAAATATTTTTTTACATATTTTTACCAAAACTAAGCATTTGCAGAGGAAAGTTTTGTATTGATCAGAATTGATATTTTTGTATGGAGTTTAATGCTACTGTCACACTTCCGCAACCCTGAAAGTATAACGTATTTTATGGAAACCCATAAAAACTGTCAAACTATGGCGCTGATCGTCCCAAGTTTTTCGGAACCACTGGCAGTTTCAGAAAAATTGATAAACACTGACCTTTAACTTCTTGCGGGCCTGCTGTAAAAACTATAAGTTTTTAATGTAAATAAAATATTTTAACGCGACGTCCTTCCGCTGACCTGTACTTTTTTACCCACTTTCAGTTGATGAGCTTATGGTAAAACCTTATAAATGTCGAACCCAATAGATATGCATCTTGGATATGCAATTAACCCATAAAATAACATCTATTAAATCGCGTCCAATGCGACTTACTGCACAACATTTATTCAGGAAACGTCGAGACGCCCATAAATTTCGTTACATAATCCTGGTATACCTGCTTGGTTGAAATTTATACACCCAACAAGGTGAAAAACTTAACAAAAACATGCATAGGACATTTGTCAATTTGGCATTTTCCCCCCACTCCAAAGTAATTACATTTAAGATGCAAATCTTATAAATGGAGCCCTTTTCCCACAACATCCGGTGGTTGCCATTAAGAAGATTACTGAAAAACTTTCCAAAATTCGGTTCACCTTCGCCAAATTAAAAACTTTAATTACATTCGGTGCAGTTACGTGAATTATTTAAGTCATCATATCCACCATGGCTGATGACATCAAGTAGAAGGAGGGCACACAGTAGCTACAAGGATACACAAAGATGTATAAAAGTAGGTGTGATAGAAATATAAATCTATATATGAGAAAGCACTTCAAATTAATAGTGAGAATGTGTGATGGAAGGCAAGTTAAAAAACGTGTGGATGCATGAAATTAAATGGGCTTCAATCCATGCAACGTCACCAGAACCACCTGAAAACATTAAAATATATAATAAAGTTTAACCATACTGAAAACTAACCTAACGATAACTGAATTACGAGTACCGACGTGGGTTGAGCGCAAAGTTTGGGGAAATTGTTTGAAATTTTTCCGAAAAAAATTTAAGATTGTCAGAAATTAATCCATAAAAAATGTCAGATTAGTTTTTCGCATTTTTTTTTTGTATGGATTTTACTACTACCGTCACACTACTGTGGTTGTCCTCCCCCATCCCCCTTCGCACTCCTGCCTAAAAAGGGCATAACCGTGAGACATTTTTTTAGAGACGGATCTTTACGAGAGAGGGATGAAAGATTTTAATATCAAAAAATGGTAAAAATTTCCAAAAAGTTCACAAAAATATCTGATGTGAACAGCACATTACTATCTTATACAAAATCAACGTAAAATTTTAGTGTATATAAAAAGATTAATTTTAATTTTACAAAATCTGAAATATCTCGACAACGGTAAGAGATGTCGATTTACGGTAAAAGGGAAAAATGTAGAGAATTTTTCTTTTTATACTCTAATTAATATATCATGTTAGAGTATATTAGATTTAGTATACCGTTTGTAACGCATTGAATCAATCATCGGACAAAAAATGAACTACACCAGGGTGTTAAGGTGCCGCTCCACATGAGAGTAAATGCCGGCGAGAATCTCTCAAAATTTCTCGATAGCAGCTACTCGCAAATGGACACGTCTCTGAGAGTCGCTCGCAGAAACTCGCTAAAACTCGCGAGCTAGTTTCAGCGAGCTGTCAAAAGTGATTCTACTCTCTAATCGACACACACCCACTGAACTTTCGGGGAGTGGCTCGCCAGATACGAACAGCGTTCGTAATTTTTGTATAAATACAATGCTTTATTATTTACTTCGAATAAAAAAATAATAAGCGCCATTTTACCAACATATTTACCAGATTTGGCTCTTCAGGGACACAATTTGATTCAAAAATAAAAATAAAAAATTCCACGAACATTTTTATAACCCCTCGTTTATGGTTATTTTTACCCATCATATTTAAATTACCAAAAACTCACCCCATCCTCACCACCCCATAACCACACAAATCCCACCTCAATGCAGTTTCCCGAATGTGTTTGTGGTGAATTTTACTGCATTACGAAAATTTGACGAGGATTTTTACACATTCACTGCGGCTTCATGGAGACCCAGCGGATCGCATCCAAGCATGGAAGGCGAATCCGTTTTAGACACCCCACAACCTAAAAACGGTCCATAATATGTCAGTCTGGCACTGCTTCGTCCCCATTTTGTCTCTCTCTCCTCCCTCGTCGAACGATTTTCTACTCATAAATACAGCCTTTAGTTACACAAAACTAGGATGTGGCGGGAATATGTGCGGAGCTCTGACGGTTTCTGTTATCCAGGACAAGTTTCCCTGATATACGAGGCCATGGGGAAAGTGGATTTTCTGCCTAAATGACGACATTGGGACGCCATCGAAAAGAAAAACATAAACAAAGCTACGGATGCCCAGCATGTGGAACAGGAATCGACTCTATATTCATCATCCCTTACAAAATATGCCTTCATTTTCCCTAGAGGTGGCTATTTTCCTGTACGGGATTTGACTGCACTCGAAAAAGGCCAAATCGAAAGCCTTATTCACATGTAAGGTTGGCCGGAATTCCATCAACGTCGCCGTTCCAATGAGCCTCAACTATTGATTGGAAGTTGAAAGTAGTTCCATGGGTACGGCATGATAGAAAAGCAGTGACACGAAATAACGCTAGGGGGGTGGGTTAATAATGCCTTCCTTTGGGTAATTCTTGTGTTTTCCGTCCCCCCTCCGCCATATTGTTTTTATCCATCGTTTAGTACATTTGTAGCGTCATTGGGAATTCTCTGTGGAAATTTAAACAAACCGGGATAAATTGTTATTTGACTCGAACGCCACAAAATCGGACCAAATTTGTAGTCAAGTTGAAGAGGCACAATTGGCTGTGAATGAATTCAAGTCCGATATTAGAAAACGGATCAAAATATCCTTTCGCAAAGTTCATTCGATCCAATTAAATTGGAATTTTTCATTATTCGGTTTCTCATGGCAACGAAGCTTTAAAACATCAGCCATGAAATTTTTCAGTTCTTTGACCTTAAAATGTGCTTTTTGTAGGAAAATTTTCAAACACAAAAACAAAATCAAAGCAAACACAATGAAAGTCCCCAAATAGCATCGAAAAGCATGGGCACATGAGGTTTGTTCTCTGCGGCTTAAAAATGCAGCAATTTACACAATCGGGGCTAAAAATTTAGACCTATAAATCACATCAGCGTACAAGATCAAGGCTTTCAACGATAGGAACATGAAAGCTTTGATCTTATTGGTCGAGAAAGCTCAATCGTAATCGTTAGTCTGATTTGCACTTAGGAAGTGACGAGGACGACACACTGCTTCATAATGTTAAGGGGACTTTTTTTATGAAATGGTAGTGTCAGAATTACGTTCCTGTGTCATCATTGGGGCGTGGCAAACCACTGAAAAGTGTTCCCCAATATGGGTGTCATTGCGCATCCAATTCGCACAACGGTGATGTGGCGGCGACAAAAATCGCTTATCACCGCGATTTGCATGGTGACGAAATATGTGGATAAAGACGACACGGCTGCTGAAAATGCTATTTGGGTCTATTCGCGATGGATGCATTTTCAGATATTTTTATACCAGTTTTTTTTCGTTCGTGAAACGTCGACATCAAGTCCATTAATGTGCAGGATTTCAAAAAAAAAATTTATGAAGCAGAGTTGAAACTAAAGTGGAGTTTTCGGGAAGTTTGAAATCCCAATTAACAGGAAAATTTGTTAAAATGCGAAAAACATGCAGTTTTAAAATAATTTCTATGTGGAAAATTTCTATTTGGGCAATCCCTAAATTATCTAATGCAGGCTTGTCCAACCCGCGGGCCGCATGTAGGCCAGGACGTGTTTGAATGTGGCCCAACAACATTTACAAACTTTATGAATTAATGAAGTTTAAATTACTTAAAATAAGTATGAATATATTCTACGTTTTTTACTAATCAGCTATCTCTAGGGTTAATATATTTTATTTGTGGCCCAATATAACTCGTCTTCTCCCAATGTGGCCCACGAAAACTAAAAGGTTGGACACCCCTGATCTAATGACTCCGAACTGCTAAGGCGAAATTAATTCTGAATAAAATTCGCGGAGAAATTCAAGAAAAATCGCAGGTGTAAACGGGCCCTTAGGAATCAACAAACCTATCATCAAAATTTTGCCAAATTGTGTTGTGATTTTAAAAAATATTCTCTTTACCATTTCCGGCGTTGGCACGATATCCCCAACATCAGGGGTGGAGAAGACAAACTCATGAAGCAGCTTCATCGCCAACGATGTTGGAGTCGTCACTAGTCCCAGTTCCAATGTGACTGCGAGTTATGAAATTTATCCCAAAAAATCAAAATTCCGCAATTAAAAATTACGGCTGCCCGGCTAACAAAGCACTTTTCAACAGCACTAGCACCACCACCACGTGAAAAATAATGATTTGTTATATAAAAAGCGATGGAAATTTTATTTTCTTCAGTTTTTTTTTCTGCACAAAATCAAACAGAAACGTCGCATATATCAACACTAAATTAGGTGAGAGAAACACAATTTATTATTAACGATTGGGCACTACGTATCAAAAGAAAACCGGAATTGATTTTTTTTCTTTCCAGGCGTATAAGAAAAACGCTATCGTTCTTTTCTTGATTTTCTCGATTTCAGCCACAATTCTTTCAATTTCCCGTAGGACAGAAAAACGACAACAAAGGACCAAAACTGACACTCAATGAATTAAATGTGGAACATTTCAATTAATTTTTATTTATTATTTTCATGTAATTTCATTTTATTTGTCATCACACCTGGATGACACCTTCGATAAATCACAATTAAACGAAGGTGGAGACGCACAAGAACCAAACAAAATAAAACACAATCGCAAGGCAACAGCAACAACAAAAAACTACACCGTAATAAATCGTCGTTAAATGAATCGATCGATCGATTGGCGGTGGTGGGGGTTAACTTAAGACTCTCCCAGGATGCACTCCCGAAATTGACACTTTTGACAGTTACCATTTGACAGATGAAAAATGCGCGAACGATACATCATTGACAAGTGTCAAACACAGATGGCGCACGAATCTGCAGGATAAACGAATTTCAGGAAACTTCCGCCATTAACGCGAATTACAAGCAACAGGCGAACCGCTGCAATGCGAAACAAACTTTGTGAAGGAAATTATTACACCTATGAGTGTAGTATAGAATGGCACCTGAACTCGCAATAGCTGTCAATCAGAATCTCACGTAAAAACGCCAAGACGTCGACCCAATAAAATGCGAAAAGCGACTGCCGGCTGACGCAAAGTTTTTCTTTCCGTCCTGCGTTTCACAATGGCTTCTAATTGCAGGGCTCTGGAAGAGGCAGGAGAAATTATGATTTAATTCGAGTGATTTTCCGACCGGTATTCGAATTCGCTGGCGGAATTGTGGAAGAAAATCCAAAACACAGGCGAACAGATGGAGGAGCGTGCAGCGTAAACGACCTCCGCGTTAGCTTAAAACTTTAGTGAGGAACTGAACAGATTTGAGTTGGTTGGATATGCATGGACGAAGCGAAGTGTGGCGAAGAAGTCTATCAGGTGGGCCTCTCATAAAAAGGCCAGAGCCACTTTCAAGCTGTGATGGTAACCAACTTGAAATTGTTTCATGGTTTTAAGTAAAAAAATCAAGTTTTTTTAAAATTATGTTAAAAAGAAACAAATTTTTTTTTTATTTTTTTTTATTTCTTATGCTTTTATCTCGTTTTTTTACTGACACGAAAGAATTCTTTTTAATACTTTTTATACTCTATATGATATATCATATAGGAGTATATTAGATTTAGTATACTGCTTGTATCGCGTTTCGAACCAATCATAGGACACAAAAATGAACTACACCCGGGTGTTAGGGATGACAAACGATTTTTTATCCGTTCGTCTGTCCGTCCGTCCGTCTGTCCGTCCGTCTGTCCGTGAGCACCATAACCTTCGAGAGGATTGAGCTAGAGACTTGAAATGTACAGTTCGCGTAAATGGCTAGGCTAAGTTGTTGAACCGGCAAAATCGGACCATCCACTCCCCCCTTCCCAATACAAACGAAACAGTTTTTTGCGATTTTCTCAAAAACGGTGAGTCATATTGAAAACTTTATGAAGGTAAAATGTCTTTAGAGTAGGATTTTGCATAACCGTTCCATACTTCAAAACCCAATCGAACCACTCCTCTCCTTCTCTCCTATACAAATGAATTTTTTAAATAAAGATTTTGTCTCATCATAGATAGTAGAGTATTTGACAATTGGCCCCTGGCAGCTTCTCTTATGTTTTTTGTGTTTATTTTTTTTATACTTTTTGGTCCTCGAATATAATCCTTGCATTTGAGATATCCCCACGGACTTTTTCCGTCATCGATACGTAAGTATCAAACACCACAGAAATCCTCCCCCTCCTCCCATTAGCGTAACGTTTCAAAAAAAACTCTACAATTTGCAAACGTTGTTACCAAGTAAGTCTTCCGATGATAATATACTGATTTAAAATTACTTCAACAGCTGCCAAACTGACAGCTGGTTTGACAGCTATCCCTATCGGAAGTTCTGACAGTCTAAAAAAAACACCTTTTTCGAATTTCATGCTAGTAACAAATTTTGAAACATGAAATAGTTACCATCCCTGCCCGGAGACGAAGCCAGAGAACGGCCAGCTGGTAGACAAACCCAAGCTCGAGCAGTTGGTCATTCGCGCGCGGCCTGGAGACATGCAGTACTCGTTGAGCCAAGAGACACCGATGCATGTTCGCCGATGACGTTAATATGCGGCAATAGTCGAATTAAGCGGCAGAGAGACATGAAGTAAACCCCAGGGAGATTGCTAAACGAATGATTATGATGACTATTCGTATTATCATTGGAAGTATTTAAGGTGGTGTTGTCGTTTAGCAACTAATAAACGAATATAATAAAAAAAAATCCAGATCCAGATGACAGACAAACAGACGGACGGACATGCGGAAATCAAAATCTTTTGTCATCCCTAATGCCTGGAGCCCAATGAACGCAACGCGAACGCACAAACTGTCACTTACAAGTTTGTTCCATAGAAATCATTTGACGTGAGCACAGTGAACGCAACTACAACGCAAAAATTTGAAAACTTCTAACTTTGCCGCAGCAATTCTGCGTTAAAAGTTCAAAAAGTGAGGTTGGGGAAATGTCGTTTGAGGAAAAATTGATAGCCTTAGTGCAATAACATACAAATAACAAAGATAAAGACCAACAAAGCAAATCATAGCTTCAAAATGATCCATTTTTGTAATTTTGCCAACTACCACTTTATATTATGTCACTTGTACTACTACTTCACGAGATGCCATTGGGCTCTGCCGCTGAAATGTTGCGCTGCGTGACAGTTCACAGCGTTGCAGCTGCGTTCGCGTCGCATTCATTGAGCTCCAGAGGTAAACCTCAATTCAGACTAACGATTGCGATTACGATTGAAGCTTCTCGACCAATGGTATCAAAGCTTTCAACATAAATACATGAAAGCTTTGATCGCATTGGTCGAGAACAGTCAATTGTAATCGCAATCGTTAGTCTAAATTGCGCTTAACACCCTGGTGTAGTTCATTTTTGTGTCTGATGATTAGTTCGATGCGCTACAAACGATAACTAAATTATCAAATTTGAACCCAATTCAACCGTTAGGACCGGCAAGAAACTATGAGAATTTTCAACACAAAACGCCAACACTGATCGAGAAGGTGTTCTATTCGCTTGTTCTCATGTTCTACACGCTGCAGTAACATAAGGCCGCATCATAGCCGTGTAGAGCGCAAGCATAAAACATAGACGTAGATATCGATGTGATAGAAGGTAAGTGTGCAAAAGGTGACTGATAGCAATGAATCCGAAGTGAAGTAAATCTGAGCCGACATAGGAAGTAATTTAACCTCTAAATCTGAACCCGAAACCCAAGGGAAATGGCAACCAGCGTAGCAATAAGATGCGGAGGACGGACGAACGTCTTGTGAATTGGAGTGAATGTTTTGCTATTATGGTAAAGTAGATCTAGTCAAACTACCTACAAATATCCATACGTTAAGGTAAATATCAAGACTCGTGGATAGAGATTCCGCATTTGGACTTGAATCTGGATTTGTTTGGATCCATTCTATGGATGACATTGCATGATGACTGATTCTTTTCGGTTTTCTGCCTCTTCCGTGATTCTTGACGGTTTCTAGTTCAGTTTCTCCGGCACAAAAGAAGTTAATGTGAATCAAGGAGAACGAAGAAAAAAAAATTATAGGAGATTCCTCTGTGATATCTTGGATGAACGAGAAGTACTTGAATGGAAACAATCGAAAGAAAACTGAAGATGATTATAAAGATGATGAGAACTTGACAGCCGCAAAAAAGAAATTCTGGTTAAGTTGGCAGGAATTTGCATGTTCTGCAGAAATAAATATGGAAGATGGTGAGAGAGGAAAAACTGATATTTAATGGAAAAAAAATGTATAATGACGTGTACTTGGATTAATATAAATTTTATTTATGAGGTGAGATTGCTGTGGTATCGACAGAAATGTATCAAAAAACATAAGAAAAGCTACAATTGCCAGGGGACAATCGTTTCTATATGATGACAGAGAAAATGTTTTTTTTTTAAATCCATTTGTATAGGAGAAGGGGAAAGGAGTGGTCCGATTATGTAAAATCCTATTCTAAACAAATTTTAGCTTCGCAAATTTTTCAATACGACTCACCGTTTTGGAGAAAAGAGAAAAAAAAGTATTCATTTTTTAGGGGGGAAACGAGTGGTCCAACTGGATTTTGATGTAAAAATAAGTTATGTAAAATCAGATTCTAAACACATTTTACCTTTATAAATTTTTCAATATGACTCACCGTTTTCGAGAAAATTGCAAAAAAATTGTTTCGTTTGTATGGGGGAGAGGGGAAGGAATGGTCAAATTTTGCCCGTTCAAGAACTTAGCCTAGCCATTTACGAGAACTGTAACTATACAAGTCTCTAGCTCAAGAGATTTAAGTCTCTAGCTCAATCCTTTCAAAAGTTATGGTGTTCACGGACGGACAGACGAACGGACATGTTGAAATCAAAATCTTTGGTCATCCCTAACACATTGGTGTAGTTCACTTCTATCGGGTCTTTCAATAAGGACATAACAATTTTGTATTTAAATAAAACACAGAATAATTGAGATATCGGGCTGAAATTTATTCCAGGTGTAGTGGACATGTTACATTTAAGTATGAAATTCGATGTCCTTCATATGGCCACCGCGAGCATTGCATTGATTGATTCTTTGGACCCAATTTTCCACCACTCTTCCAATTTCGCGTTCGATATTGTTCCTGAGCTCCTCTAACGTTGTTGGCTTGTTGCCATAAACCAACGACTTAACATAACCCCATAAAAAGAAATCCAACGGCGTTAAATCGCATGAGCGAGGAGGCCATTCGACCGGACCATTTTTCGAGATTACACGATTACCGAACTTTTCCTTCAATAGATCAATTGTTTGACCAGCTGTGTGGCATTGCTCATTCGTGAACTTCACCATGATAAAAATGTAAACCTTGACTGACGTTTTAGCATTGCCAGATCATAAAAAAAAGTTTTAGAGTGCGTTTTTATTAAAATACAAAATTGTTATGTCCTTGTTGAAAGACCCTAAAAATTTAAAAGAAAAAAAAGGTACAAAAGTTTTGTTCATTAAAAAAATTGCCCAACAAAAACGACATTTTTGTGTCAGTATCAAATATATTGAATTTTAGGGTATTTTGACGTCGCTGATTCTGACTCGGGTTATTGCCGGAATGACTACTTCTGGTAAAATTGTTATTTTCCTCATCCAAAAAAAAATCTACTAGTTTTTTTTTTAAACAGGACCAACCATAAAAATGCAAAAACCCAGTGTGTTGAGCTTTTTTAATGAATCCCGGGTTTTTCACAACCCTAACCCCTGGAGATACCAAAAAGAAAATATTTTCGAAAGATAACGATGCGAGCTAAATAAAAGCAACACACTGTTCACAACAGATCGAGAGTGTATACGCATGGGGAATCGTGACTACTGCGAAAATACGAAATAGTACAAAAATAGTCAATTTAACCACGAAATAGTACAAAAATTGTCAATTTAACCACGAAATAGTAAATTTTACTCCAAAGTACTAGTACAAAATAGTTAGATTCACTACTTTTTTCTCTATGGGTAATTTAAAATTGGATGAAAAGTTTATATGCTCTCGCAACTCTCTCAACTTTGAATCTATTGAAATTTCTATGCATTATCAGCAATTTAGAAATTATCATAAAATTCTAAGTGCTTTCGATTCGCCTATTTCACACAATATCTAAATTATCTGCTGCTATTCCAGGGCATGTAAAACAAGAAATTAAGACAAATTTTGCAAAATTTCACCAAGAAAGTGCGGCCGGTTGTCCGTCCATCAACGAGTATTTCCAGACATGCTTCGGAGCTATTAGACTTTCATTGTTAACTCATTTACAAACTGAATATCTAATCATTGCTTTGAAAATATTGTATCATCATTCTCATCGTGATTAGCATCAAAACATTAGCATCATGAGAGCAGCTAGCATAGATCATAACAATTCGGATACAGCACAGCATAAATTTCCTTTTCCCCCACCGCATTTCTACTCCCCACTCACCGTAAAATACCAAATGCTAAACTAGTCGTTAGTAAGCAAAATCAAGACCAGAAAAACGCAACATTGGCCGGTAGATTTGCTAAAGACACAACTGAAAGTCTATTCACCTCCATTGCCGGTTAATTACGTTAAATGGTGTGTTAATATTACGTTTTTCAGGTGAATTAGCCAAGAAAATCTAAATGAATGTGATAACAATTTACAGCAAAAAAAAAATATACACACATGCGGTAGTAGAGTGGAATCTCCAAAAGCGAGCAAGAGGAAAAAAAAATTATTGCCCACTAATAGATGGCGCCGCCACAATAAGGAATAAAATTTATTTCGAGGGACATTAGGTCAGAATTACCCCAAAAAAAATTACCTTCGAACGCAAATGGAGCGACTTATTTGACCATATTTCGTGTGTGTAGAGTACTTAAAGAGGGGGCCCTTAATTACATTCGAGTGAGTTATCCCCAAGGCCCAATGGTTCCATTTAATTGAGTAATCAAAAAGAAAATCACCAGAAACGTAAGTGGAAAATATTTATGGCAGAAAAAAAGCGCCACAAAGGGAAAAATCCGACTGAATACTATAAGAAATTTAATCGTTTTTTTTGTCCTCCAACGAGTTGAAACAATTCCCAATTTGAAATATGAGCCGGTGGCCAATGTCAAATTGTGTGGGTTTTGCTTACACTCTGAATAATTTAATTTCATTTGTTTCTTAAACTTTTGTGGAATAACAAGTCAGTGGATTTGGCCCCTGGTGCGGTGGTGAACGGAACTGATCTGAAAGAGAGGATAGTGAAAAAAAAAATGTCAAAGTGATCAACTGGAATAATTCTTATTGCGGAATCACGATTTACAAAATCATTTCCGTTTGAAATTCTCGATGAACTGTTGATGGATCGAAACAAAAACCTTATAAAGATTGCAATTGTTCATGGTTGGCAATCCATGTAAAACTGTAGAGATCGTATATAAAACCTCCACTCCAGGGATGGTCTTCCACCCCTGATGCGTTCTTTTATCGAGCTTGTCGCAATTTTGTAAGGGAAAATTGTACAAAACCGGGTAGGCGGAGAAAACCTTTTTTATTGAGCTTTTCCGCGATTTTGTAAGGGAAAATTGTACAAAACCGGGTAGGCGGGAAAAACCGGAGAACTATGCAAACTTGGCGCTTAAAAATACTACTAAGTCTACCCACTGCAAATTGGATTGCTATCACCTAGCTCCCTGAAATCACAGAGAATCAGCTGATTGTCGCGTGAAATAACAGTTCTATGGTGAATAGTAGTAGTTTCTGAGGCGGCCCGATCTAATATTGCTGAGTTTTTGAGGCGGTGCGATCTAATTTTGATGAGCTTTGTTCGAAATTCCGTAGGGTGAATGTATATCTGCTAGTATACATAAAATTACTTAACATTCATCTTATAGTGAAATAAAAATATCTGATGTGAACAGCACATTATTCTCTTATACAAAATCTACATTTCTGGACAATTTATCTGACGAATAAAATATTAGTTTACATAAAAACATGAATTTTTATTTTACAAAATCTGAAATATCTCGATAACGGTAAAAGATTTCGATTTAAGGTAAAAGGCAAAAGTGTAGAGAATTTTAATACCTTTAATTCTGCTATTACATATTTTTTCAAAAAACCGTTAATTTAAAAGTAATTCGCAAAAATACACAAAATTTTTAAAAAAATTTAATGATATCTCGATAACGGTAAAAGATAGCGGGTAAAGATAAAATACTAAATTGTGACAAATATTATTCTCTTCGACTCATTACATGCATTGAACCACCGAAAACTCGTAACTTCAAGCAGCTTTTATGTCAACCGTGACAAGAACGGTGACAAAAACGGTTGGCATTTTTCGTAACCGCCAACGTAACAACATGGCAATCGGTGCTTGAGTTAAGCTTTTGCGCCATTGATAATAAAATTAGATAACAAGGGAAATAGAGAAAAATTGACACTTGCTTATTTTAATAAAAAAAACCGTATCAAAATTTGCGTAGTAACAGCAGGTGAGAGAAGGTAACATAAGATAAAAAGAAGTTCTTAATGTGTTAAAATCTTGCTAAAGTAGGCTACACATCTATCAGTTTACCATCAGTTTTTCGGAAACTGATTGATGTGAACATAAAATCAGACAACTGATGGGCAACTACGAAAAAAATCGTGGGCAAATCAATTTTTTTTTAAACGGATGGCCAACTGATTGGTGTGAACGTTCGCGTCAGTCACGTCAGTCGTATCGCATCAGAACAGAACCAAATTTTATTTTTTGAACTTAATGCAATAATAATGCATAAACACGCTCTCTCTTCATTATTCATCCTCACTGTTTGAATTCTGCCATCAAAATGAATGGATACTTTTCACAAAAAACTGTCACTTGCAACTGATAGATGTGAACGCATAACTAGATGTAAAAAATTTTTGGAAAACTGACAAGTGCCGTAACAGTCGCGACTGATCGAAAACTGATAGATGTGTGCCCTACTTAAAAAAAATACATTCAATCTAGTAAACAAAACCGCATCAAAGTATCTACGTTGATTAGTGAGATAGCATGTGGAAGAACAAGGGAGGGGGGTTAATTTTGCAAGCCACTGTTAACTAGAAATCAGATTATCTGAAGATTAGATAAATTTGGGGTTTTTCCTCCGAAATAAAAAACTTTTAAAAATGTATTCCCGACGAAGCTCTGACACATATCTAATCCACCACCATCGCAATACTTGCCTATTGCAAGTATGATTATTCTAAAAATCAAAATAATAAAGACAAAATGTTGTAATAGAATTGAATTTAAACAGAGAGGAAGTTCATCAGTGAAAGCATCTAATTTGATAAATGTCTTTTAATTAAATTGAATTTTTATTAAATTTTAGATAAGACAATAGCCACCGCAAGTACCTACCAAAATTTGATATGGAATTCGGTTTCCTGTTGTTATTTGAGTAGACCAAAACAAATTTTTTTACTGACTGCGGTTGGAGAGCAAGAAATAAAAGGGAACACATGGAATTGAAATAGAAACACAACTGGAAAACAAAACGTAGGTTGAATCTTGATTAAACTCGTAAAATACAACCTTTAAAAAATAATCAATTTTATAGAAAAAACAACAAATGGAAGTATAAAGTCGTAAATTTGTTAAAAGAAACGCATAGAACTGTTGACTGACCCATTTGAATGCTTTCACTAAAAAAAATGTGCATTTATCGGTTCATAGCATTTTTTTTAAATCTTCACAATGTTGGGATTAAAAATATTAACACCATATAACACAGGCCGGAAAAAAAAGATTTTATATCTGGTCCACTCAAGTTTTTTTTTAATTTGGTTTCGTTGATTCCGAATCTTTCAGTAGTTTGGCTGAGTCGGCTCTAGTTTTTGAAATATGAAGGAGTGGTTCAATCAGAGAAATCGGGCATGTCTTTGAATCAAGAACCCTCACTTGATTTAATCGTTTTTCATTTGTAACGCAAAATCAAATAAAAAAAGCTTTTTTTAGCTTATAAAAGCTTTTATTTAGCTTTTAAAAGGTTTTACCACAAATAAACATACTCAGGTAACCAGTGCCCATAGTAGCATCTGAACCCATTTTTAACTCGTAGCCGACAGTCGTAGCTGACAAAACGCTTTTGTTTTTGAAAGCTTAAAAGCTTTCATTGCATCGACGAAGAATAAAATGCCGAAACGAACCGACTACGATCGTTTGCTAGATCCTCTCCCCTTTGTGCCTTTCGGCGATCAAATAGAATGTTGGATTTACTTGTTTGTTTTTCTATTTCGCCTTTACCATCATTGCATGCAACTTCAATTTAGAGTGGCAATGAAAGCTTTCAAGCTCTGCCATGAGTCAACAAAAGCGTTTTGTCAGCTACTACTGTCGGCTACGAGTTAAAAATGGGTTCCGATGCTACTATGGGCACTGGTTATCTGGGTATGTTTATTTGTGGTTTTACTAAGCTTTTAAAAGGTTTTACTTAGCACACATACGAAATTTTGCACACATACGTAACTCCAATGACAATACAATATTTTGTCCACTTCGTCCTTGTAACGATAAGGGAAGGTCCTATAAGGATAGTGTAATTTATACTCTTTCGGAAAATCTCGTATTGGATTTTTGGGGTCGCTGAGTCCGTTTCTGGCTTTAAGCGAGATGTCACACTGGCGATCAGCTCCTGCAGCTGACTGATCCCGATGTCAGTTGCACATGTAATCCAATGGCGCATGGCACACTGCAAAAAATGTGCAGCTGCATGTCTGGGACACAGAGCTGACTTTTTTGAACTGACGTAGTTGTAGCTGATATCAGGAACATGTCGGGTAGTTTCTAATGTCATTTTTGTTAGATTAAATACAATAAAATGATAATATTTTGTTTGTCTGGCGGTAATAATTGTCATCAGTGGCACAGTCTATAAAGGTAGAATGGCCACTCTGTAGGTTATAGGCTCTCTACTTCATATAATGTTGACTTTAAAATAATTACTAGTTGGGAATGTTCTTCCTCCGAGTCCGACATTTTGACGTTTGAGGTCAGCCGATCCCAGTTCAGTGTGCCAGGTCAACTGATCGAATCAGTTCCTGCAGCTGCGCGATCTGATGTCGGGATCAGTCAGCTGCAGGAGCTGATTCGCCAGTGTGACATTTCGCTAAGAAGTCTGTAAGGACAACGGGAGGTCCTGTAAGGTAACATCATTATCCTTTTCCTCAAATTTTCTGGAAAAAAATCTCAATTGGAGGTTTTTAGGGTCGGTGAATTCGTCCTAAAGTCCATAAGAATATCTCAAAGTCAAAGAAAGACAGACGTCATTTTGGATTTTTAATCATACTAATCAAATACAAAATATCTAAAAAGGATCAACTTAAAAAAATTCCTTTAAATGGAAAAAAAAATTCTGGGCGCTTTGTATCAAAAATAAAAGCGAGATAAAGGCATAAAAAAAACAAAATAAATATTTCTCTCGCTTTTATTTCTGATAAAGAGTGTCCAAAAGAATCATTTTTTTACTTTCTAATACATTTGTATACTCTATATGATATATCATATCTATATAATATACCACAAGCGGTATATTTCGGCAAATCTCGAAAATTTCTAAAAATAATATCATTTCAAGCCCATTTATTAAAAACAAAGGTCTACTGCCTTCTGGGACCCGATTTTTTCGCTTTCATGGTGGCAGTCAACGTGTTAAGAGGTTGCGCATGAAATACCTTACGTTAAATGTAAAATATGGTTAACTTCGCCAATACGCAGATAACGGCAGTTACCTTTCTTGTATCCACTTTTGCAATTCATATAAAATGCAGTGAAAATCACATCTTTAAGTTTTAAATATTGAAATTATGAACAAAAATGCAAAAAGCTTTCTATTCATAAATTAACCGAGAGGTTGTTTTTTTAAAGCAAACACCGAAATCCACATAAGACTCTTCAACGATGAGGGGTGGGGAAACTGTCCCGGATTTCAAGTCCTCATTGAAAATCCTGCTTCTAATTGTCATTCCGGGCATGACTTTGGGTCGACTTGAAGTTTTGTTTTTCTTCCTCACACAGTCTATATAGCTTCTCTAGGTTGATTTAATTTTCAATGTTAATTTCAAAATATAGTCCGACTAAGAATATCTTAACTGAATTATCTTTTCTCGTGTCGCAATAAGGCTTGAAGTGGAGCTGAAGGAATGGAAAAAACTTCCATCCACTTGGATCATCATCAAAAATATTTTTGTACCACCCCTTGGTCAACATCCCACATAATTCGTTTCGATCCTTTTCATCCTGTCCTTCCATATCACCTTCCATTTCTGATGACTGCCACAGCAGCTAAAAGTCAATGGCGGTTGGTTCGTGTCCTCTTGCACCACTTCGTGGCACAGAGTTTTCGGTGGAAAATATGTCAATTGTCATAAATGTTGCCTTCTTTTTGGCAAATTGTATTTTTCATCCCAAAAATAAAAGCTTTTGGGGAGATGGCCTCATTTTCAAATAATTTCAAACTACTTTCATTTTATGGCACATTTCTAAAAATATCAACAAAAAAAATGGAAAAAAAACGAAGATAGACGATGAGATTGATGTCCTGATTTGATATTTGATGGATTCACTTCGATATGGGACAGAAAGTAAATCCAATGAACGCCAAATTTCCTTTGTGGATTGCCATGTCGGGTAATTTGACGAGGTTTGTTTTGAAAGTTAGTGAAAAATTTTGTGAGTGGCAAACTTTAATCCACAAATCATTAACAACGTTTGACAAATTTTTGTTAAAACAATTTATATCGCATCTGTCAAATATCTGAAATGTACGAGTTCCAAAAGTTGAGCCTAATTCCGAACGAAGCAGATTTTGTCAAAAGTTGATCAAAAGTAATGTCTCGACATCGAATAACGATTATCGTCTTTTAAAATTTGCCGCAATCGCAAATTTGTTTCGGGATTGTCCACGAAATACGTCACACTTTTAGGGAGAGAGGTGGTTTGCGTAGCGCAACGGCGATGCGGAATTCCATACTGAAAAACCCGAAAAAGTTTGACGAGAAAGGAAAAACAGGAAGAGGAGGCAGGATTCGAAAAGCCTAAAATTATCGTGACGTATTTTGTGCACAACTTCTAAAGGCCTATGGAAGTTTATTTGCAGAAGTCTGGAAGTTTATTTGCAGAAATATGGAAGTTTATTTGCAGAAGTCGCTTCCAGAAGAGATTTCTGGTATCACAACTTCTGGAAGTTCACTTGCAGTTAGTGTTTCCACGGGAAAAACTTCCAAAAGTCTCTGCTAGAAGCGACTTCTGCAAATAAACTTCCATGTGGACACAGGCCTTTAGGTCGGAATTACGAACAAAGTCAAAATTAAAAAAAGAGCCCTAGAATTACAGGCAAAACTATAAATATGTGCATAATCGGAGGTGCAAATGAAAAGTGGAAATGACGAACGGAGTGAGAATTACGTGCAGATTCTAAATTTTAAAAAAAAACTAAATTTTTCAGAGTCGGAATTTAGGTACAATTGGAATTATGCGTAAATTAAAAATTACGCCAACCGAGTGGGATTTACACAGAAACTTTACTGAAAATCAAGTTAAAAAATTGTATTTTTTTAAATCTTTTATTTGAAAAACTGCGCTAAAAAGGAAAAAATACTTTTTGCGAGGCTGTGTTTCAGAAATAAAAACGAGATAAATAAAGAGTCTTTCAATAAGGACATAACAATTTTGTATTTTAATAAAAACGCACCCTAAAACTTTTTTTATGATCTGGCAATACTAAAACCTCAGTCAAGGTTTACATTTTTATCATGGTGAAGTTCACGAACGAGCAACGTTTGGAAATTATTAAAACTTACTACCGAAATTCTGAGTCGGTGGTCGCAATAGTTTAATCTCGAGAAATGGTCCGGTCGAATGGCCACCTCGCTCATGCGATTTAACGCCGTTGAATTTCTTTTTATGGGGTTATGTTAAGTCGTTGGTTTATGCCAACAAGCCAACAACGTTAGAGGAGCTCAGGAACAATATCGAACGCGAAATTGCCAACGTTCCGGCCGATATGTGTGGAAGAGTGGTGGAAAATTGGCTCCAAAGAATCAATCTGCAAACGTGCTCGCGGTGACCATATGAACGACATCGAATTTCATACTTAAATATAACTTGTCCACTACACCTGGAATAAATTTCAGCCCGATATCTCAACTAGTCTGTGTTTTATTTAAATACAAAATTGTTGTGTCCTTATTGAAAGACCCGATATTTATTTTGTTTTATTTTTTTGCTTTGTCTCGCTTTTATTTCTGAAACAACACAAGCCAAAAAATGATTTTTTTCCTCTTTAATGCTATTTTTCCAGCTAAAAGATTTTTTTAATTTTTTTAATTTTATTCTTTTTAGTCATTTTGAAGTTGATTAGTATGACTAAAAATACAAAATGAAAAGGATAATCATATTATCCTAATAGGAACTTTCGTTATCTTTATAGATTTCTTAATGTCAGAATCGGATTCAGCGACCCCAAAACCGCAAAATGAGATTTTTCCCCCGAAAATTTTAACGTTATCTTTACAGGACCTTCCCTTATCCTTACAGGGACGAAACAGTGAAAATATTAAACTGTCATTGGACTTACGTATGTGTACAAAATACACATTGGATTGCAAGACTTGAACCTGACAGACAAACAGGCAGACAAAAACAAAGGCAAGCAGACCGACAAACAGACAGACAAACAGATAGACCCACAGACAGACAAACAGAAAGACAAACAGACAAACCCACAGACAAACAGACAGACAAACAGACAGACAAACAGACCGACAAACAGACAGAGTGTTATGTAAAAATTTTGAAAATCATTCGACTTTCTCAAGTGCACTGTTGGTCTGTGGAAGTCGATTGGTTCCCTTTTGTTCAACTATGCACGGTGGTTTGTTCAACTATGCACGGTGGTTTGTTCAACTGGGGAAAGTTTCATTATGGTAGGTAATTTTTAAACAAAGTTTACCGTTATTATATGGTCAATACATCTTGGACAGGAAATACTTTGTTTCTGATTGTTGCACAGACGGTTTATATGTTTCCCAACTGTTGGTAAAACTTTATCTGGACTAATTGTAAAACGTTGTAAACCATTGTAAATGGCCACCTCGAACTGGAGGTGAACTTTTTTCTCTGCGTGCAGTTATTCCCAAAAGATTCCGAAGAGTGAAATCAGATTGCAACTTGAATTCGACATTTAAATGTTTTAAAAACTTGAAATTCCGCCGTCGGCTTTTAAGTGTTTTAATGTTTTTTCTTGAAATTTTACTTAGTGCAATGAGATTTGGATCCAGCAATTTGTAAAATATAGTTTTAAAAACCTCTAAATGCCTTCAGTCCATAGATATACTAGATCGCTCGATTTGCTGTCTCAAACGGTCCACTTTCAATACAGTTCAGTGAATCAAAACGAGTCAAGTAAGAGCAAGATAACCGTATGAAAATAAATATAGTCCTCTCGTTTAAACCGTGAGCTGTCAAAGGAAAATAGACTTTCGGAATGGTGTTGGCGCCTAAAGTTATTTGTTTGCGCCTAAAGTTAGTCTCAAACTTGTGAAATTTGAATTTCGCGGCAAACTAAATTTGAATTTCGCGACTTTATACAGTTCAGTGGATGCGTTCAAGTACGATAAAGAGGGAAATACTTTTGGGACCATTTTTCAGCAGAGCTTTGTATGGTGATAGTTGTTCTATGTTATATAGTTCTGTGCTTCAGTCACCTTTAGATAAATAAATAATTTAAAGAATTGTTTTTATCGCCAACTTTTCAATCAACCCTCGTAGTCCAACTTACGTACTGTATATTCATCCCATAGTCGTCTCGATTCATCTTGGAGCCCCATAATTTTTAATTCAATTGAAATACAATATCAGATGAGCCTCTGTAACCTCATCCAGCTCCATTTTAACTCAATTTCGCAGAATTCTACCCTCCTTAGATCCCGTCTCACTACTGCATCTTATCCGAAGTGTCCGTGCCGAGAAGATTTCATCTTCAGTCCGCTTTCAATGCACGATAGACGCTCCTATTTTTTTTTTTTTTTAATTTCACTTCCCGGTAGGAAAAGAAATCTACTGTTGTATCCCTCCAGTCTGTATGGACCTTTAATCGTCTTTGCCACCTCGAGCACAGGTAAATTACACTTACTTCGATAAAACGCTTAAATGCCTAATATATGCGATGACTCTGGCCCAGCGTACGGATAGCATTTAACGCCTGGCGTCTGTCAAGGCAATTTCTGTGGCGTAAGTATATTGGAAGAAAAAAATTCGAATCAGACACATGGAAAACATTTTGCACCTGACGATGGCCACTTCACCTCCGTACGTGTTTGCAAAATGAACCGACGATCGGCCAGAATGCTAAAGAAGCTCGTCAAAATCTAATTAAGATGAGGTGGTCATATTGAAAAAGAACAGGAAAATTGATTAAAAAAAATAGCGCAACACCACAAAGACAAGTGTCGAGTCGAGCAGAGATGCCGCTTTGATAACACGGTCTGAGATGAAAGGGAAATTCGGAATGAAAGTGGATGCAAAAAACAGTGGAACCTGGATGGGAAGAGCCAGATGTCCAGTAAAAGTGGAATAGTGTGGCGGCTGTCAAAGACTTTTTATAGATCTTTGATGTGGCAAGAAAGAGAAGGGTTTGTCGGCTTCACTTTTGAAATAATCTTTCAGTTAACTTCTCATAGAACATACCTTCCAAATTTAAAAGGTAGCTTCCATTATCATATATTAAACCACCAAAAATCCGTTATTTTTCGAGATAATCGCAAAAAAAAACTGGTTTTTTTCTTAAATAACGATATATCTCGATAACGGCTTGAGATACGGAGCTCTAGTAAAAGACAAAAATATAGGCAATTTTATTGTCTCCAACTTTTGCCATATTTATATTTGCCCCCGTTCTCGAGTCGGTCTCCGTCATTAATACAATACTTTCCCTCTATAGCAGAAGAAAGTAAAAATCGAGTTGCTCCCACTCTAGTTGAATTTCACTAGAATCTAGTGATAATAAATTTAGGCTGTAATTTCCCTAACAAGAAAAATTCTAAATTTCATCTCTCAGGAATTCCACTTTCTTGAAAAATGAAAAAGCACATTTTATCAATCTATAAAAAAAATTCAAAAAAAAAAATCTTTTACTTTAAATTTAAAAAAGGTACACAAAAAAAAGATTTTTCTTTCAATTTTTCGTCACATTTAGTATACCATCTCACTTCTACCCCACTTACGGGTTGTGTCCTGAAGGATGCCTCATTTGAATATGAACAAGGATAAGTTCATCTTTATGCTCTCCTTCCTCCACCCCCTCACTTCACTTTCTCAAATAGTAACACATGCTCACATCCAAAAACCCACCCACCCACATTTTAAAAGGCCATCACATCCCCCTCCTTCTCGTCATACGATAAAAATGCTACGCGACGATATGGAAAAACTCTGAGGTGTCTTGGATGCGTAAAAGAAAAAAAAAAGAAAAGCAAAAAGAAAAGCACAAAGAAAAGCAAAAAGAAAAGCAAAAAAGAAAAGAAGGACTTGGACAGCAAACAGAATTTCCTTGAATGTACAACATTTTCCCGGGATTTTTCTTCGGGATAAATAAAAATGATAAACTTGATCCGTTATAACAAATACAAGAACAACAAAAGCCACGCTATATCAGTTCGAAAGAATCCATCCATTTATCCACACAACTACCATATTGACAGCACGCCCACGCTCCCCTCACCCTGCAACACCTTTATGTTTTTTCTATCTTTTTTTTTTGAATTTTCACGCCGAAAAGAGTTCTTGAAGCTCTCCATCGGCATTTGAACCTGCCTGAAATGGTTAGGAGTCCTTCAAGTCATCATTCTTAGAATGCCTCCGGGATCGCTGTGGGATTCTTCATTTTGTTGCCTATATTTCACAGATCCTGGTTTACGCCCTCACACCCGTATTTTTAGCCATTTTCCCATGTGAGTTTAGAAAAATCGTAGTACCATCGATTGGACGCCCCTATATATTCTAGGCAAAAGAAATTTCCTCATTTATCCAACCTTTTCCAATTGTTGTCCTTTTTGATGTGTCCCATCCATCCCCCCCGAGAGTCGTTCTTGTATCTATTTTTGCATTTCTTCAAATATTTCTGTTGCTTTTCTTGAGAACAAACAAAGATTTTCTCTAGTACTTAAAGTTTTCCGAGGGATTATAGCTGCGAGATGATTTTCCTCTTCTTTTTACCTACTATTGCCATCCGTTTTTTATATTTTCCGCTCAGTGGGTGGGCGTTCTGTAGAAAAAAAACGGAAGTGGATTCAAATCTCAGACACCTTTAAGACATTGATCCGTACTAACAAAAGGTGTTCGTTTTACTAACAGAAAAAGGAAGAAGATGAAAAAGTTCTTGAGGATGGGGGGATGAAAATGTCTCAAAACGATGGAAAAAGTTTTTGGTAAAGTTAAAAAATGACATAATATATGCAGTACAGAGGATCATGTTCTTCAAATCTCAGGATGAAACCTGGAATATGAAAAATACTGAAACCCCGATTCTGATAGTCGTGTCGTTTTCGACAAAGTCGATTTTCCTTGTTTTTATACTCTAAATGATATATCACCCCGTTTGCGCGTATTATTCTTAAAAAAATAAGTTGTGGTTAGCCTACTTAAACCGTAGAAATTCTTCGACTTAAATTTTTTAAGTTGTACATAAGTTGCTAAGTTTTGTTGGTGCAAACGGCACTTAGTATCGAACCAATCATCGGACACAAAAATAAACTGCACCACGGTGTTAGGCATGACAAAAGATTTTGATTTCCGCATGTCCGACCGTTTCTCCGTCTGTTCGTCTGTCCGTCCGTCCGTCTTTTTGTTTGTGTCCGTCTTTCTGTCCGTCTTTCTGTCCGTCTTTCTGTCCGTCTTTCTGTCCGTCTTTCTGTCCGTCTTTCTGTCCGTCCTTCTGTCCGTCTTTCTGTCCGTCTTTCTGTCCGTCTGTCTGTCCGTCTGTCTGTCTGCCTGTCCGTCCGTCTGTCTGTCCGTGAACACCATAACTTTCGAAAGGATGGAACTAGAAACTTGAAATTTTGTATAGTTACGTTTCTCGTAAATGGCTAGGCGAAAATCTTGAACGAGAAAAATTGGACCATTCTTCCCCTTTCCCTCCTCTCCCTACAAGCGAAGCAATTTTTTGCAATTTTCTCGAAAACGGTAAGTCATATTAAAAAAATTATTAAGGTAAAATGTGTTTAGAATAAAATTTTAAATAACTCAACCATACATCAAAATCCAATCGGAATACTGCTTCCTCCTACTCCCATACAAATCGAATACTTTTTTCCTGTTTTCTCGAAAATTGTGCATCGTATCGAAAAATTTATAAAGATAAAATGTGTTTAGAATATAATTTTACATAACTTACCTATACATCAAAATTCGATTGGACCACTCCTTCACGTCTCCCCCATATAAATTGTATACCTTTTTTGTTATTTTCTCGAAAACGGTGAGTCGTATTGAATAATTTATAACGGTAAAATCTGTTTAGAATATAATTTAACATAACTCTTCCATAAATCAAAAACCAATCGGACCACTCATTTCCCCCTCTCCTATACAAATGGATTTTTTTAAATAAATATTTTGTCTGTCATCATATAGAGTATTTGACGATTGGCCCCTGGAAATTCTAAGCTTTTCTTATATTGGTTGGTAGAAAAGCACTAACAACACGTAAAACGACTCTTGTCGAAAACGACACGACTATCAGAATCGGGGTGTGAATGTAGCAAGAAAAACACATCCTCCAGCGCTAAATACACACATGCACAAACAGAAACGTGTACATACTTGTGAAAAAAAACTGAGCAGTTCCGGAAGAGAGGGTCCTTGAGGACCTGAAGGAAATCGTCGTTTCGCCGTCAGTTCCTTTAGCGCGACTCCGTTCTGGCCGGTTGAATCTCACTTTAGAAACGTTTTTGTTTTCCTGATGTTTTGATGGTTTTTTGTCATCGTAACTGACGATAATCGACAACATTTGTTAAGTTCAAATCATCATTTTGTTGATTTTGTTACGTTTTGATAAATTTATGACGTCAATATTTTGTTACAAAAAAAAAAATCGGGTGACGCCCGGTTTCGAGAAAGCATGTTGTCACGTCTTTTAAATCCTCGGCTAAATATTTGTTGGTTTTTTGGTGGTTGGAATTCTTATTGAGGTTATTTAAAAAAAACGTCTTAGGCTCCGAAAATAAATTTAAAAAAAAAATCTTTATAATTTTGTTGTCTGTTTTGCAAGGCCCCGTTTACACTTTCAATTTTTACTTGAATTTCTCCCCGAATTTTATTCAGAATTTATTCCGCGAATTTTATTCATCTATCGACTATCGCAATATAAATTCACTCAGCAAAATTTGTCAAAAGTTGAATTTATTCGGACCGTTTTATATTGAAAAATTCGGGTTCGGGCGTCGTTTAGGAATATATTTCTGAATTTTATGTCTTAAGCGCATATCAGAATGAAGCAGCATTCGCTGCGGCAGCAAAACTGCCTTGGCAGTAAAATTGGTTTTGCTGACTTCCATCACGGAATGGAGCAGCACGAATCCGGAGTAAAATCAGTTTGACAGTTCTCATTTGTTTGATTTTCTCGTGAAATTTTTGTTAATTTATCTATTCGTTCATAAAATGTCTACAGTAATTGATGATTTAGATAAAATTAATGAAGGCATTAGCGTTCTGACGGCGTATAGCGTATATTCGAACTATATGGAAAATTTACTGCTCGGGCAGCGTCAGTAAAAATAGAAATAGCGCTAAAAAAGCAGCGAGAATTTTTGCTGCTTTTAGTACGTCATAATTTTGCTCTTAGCCAATGGGAAACTTTTGCTGCCCGCTGCCACGAAAGCGCTGCTGCATTCTGATATGGGCTTTAAGCTTGATTTACAATGCAGCCGCAACAGCAACGTGACGGAAAAAGTGTTTTGATTGGTCGAGAATCGACTCTGGACCAATCAAAACACTTTCTCCGTGACGTTGCTGTTGCTGCTGCATTGTAAGTCAAGTTTAAAGTGCAAAATACAATTGACCCGACACAACATTTACGACGGCGGAATACGGCGACATTGTTGCCCCCCTCCCCCCCCCCCCCCCCCACCACCCATTTCCATGTACAATTGCGCACACTTTGTTGTTTTAAACGTCATTTGTTGTTCACTTGATTTTGACAGTCGGACGGTGATCCGCATATAGCATTTTTTGTTACCAATTATCATACATAATAGGAATGTGAATGTAAGCCACACAGCATACGAACTATATTTCCTAATACTTTCTTTAATTTCCCCTTGAGTGACGAAATCTAGATTTCATGACGCCCCCATAAGATTTCATTTTGAATCAACCATGAAATTTTGTCGGGGAGCTGATCAACAAAAGTTAAATTCGATTTAACTTTTTACGACCCCAAAGTTGTTCTTCAAAAGAATATTTTTCAAAAGAATATTCGCTTGAGAATGAATGAATTTCGAGTAATTCTCCAAATCCTGGCAGGAAACTGGATTTTTCGTTGTGGCCGGATTTCTCAAAAACTGCATAACCGATTTTAATGAAACTTTAGAGTCAGGTTCGGAGTATCATTGAGATGGTTATAGGCTATGTTGTTTTACCAATTTGCCCCTCCTTCTTGCCCCTTTGTCTGATATCTCTTGAACCTCTGAAGGGATTTGAATCCGGTTTTCATCATTAGAGGTCAGCCTTCAGGAACAATTTTCGCTCCCTGATATCTACCCTTCCCCCTCCCACCCCCCCCCCCCCCGCACACACACACCTGATATCCATCCCTACTCGTTTTTGCAAACTCGCTCACCTGATTTCTCCTGCAATTCTAAAGCCATTTGAATCCAATTTTCATCATTTAAGTGGTCAGCCCACAAGAAAAATTTTCTCTCACTGATATTTACCCCTACCCCTTTTCTAAACCCCCTCACCTGATATCACCTGCAATTCTGAAGGGTTTTGGATCCGGTTTTCACCATTAGAGAGGTCATCTTTCAAAGAAAAATTTCGCCCACTAAAATCTACCCCAACCAATTTCCGTTCAAATTGTGCCGAAGGCGGTTGGGAGGGGGGAGGGGCAGATTACGGAAATTTCAGAATTTAAAGAAAGTTGAGAAAGCAAAAGTCCGACTTTCTTCGCATTTTACATGAATTTCAATTGCATAACAAATTTTTAAATGTCATAAATAATTTAATTGAAGAGCTATCAGGGCTAATTAACTAACCAACTTTTAGATATAAATAAATTTATTGATTTTCCATCGGATTTAAATTTTCGAGTGCAGCAACACTCACCACCGGCAGTACTGCGTGATAGATTTCCACTAAACTTCGTAAATCAAATGTAAAATTAATTAAACCAAATGTAAAATTGGATAAATAGAATTAGGAGTATTAGGTGGAGACACGTGTATCAATTAATTTTACTTAACTTACGTAAATCGTCGAATTAAGCACGTGCACCTACCCGAAGAGGAAAATTCATCAAAATTGGTTTTTATGTTTCTATCATGCGAAATGTTTGTATCTCTTTGTACTAAAACACTGCATTTACAAGACTATCTCCCACGGGTAGGGGATTGACAGAGTCTTCGAGTGTTTCTCAAGGGCCAACATTTTCGCTCCATTTCCCTACAATTTCCCACGTCAACATCGACCGGTGCAGTGAGTGACAAATACGGGATGACTGCTGGATGGTTTTTTCTCCCCTCAACAGTGTCTGAGCCTATTGTGTCTGATGTTGGCAAATCCGATTAATCGATTTGTCTTTATATCTCTTTGTCTATTCCGTCTTCTTATATAGAATAAAAATACTCCAAGCCCTCCGAAAATGTATCTGAAAATAAGGAAAACAGCCAACACAGAAGTGAAAATCCATGCCGAAAATTTCCCGATAAAAACAAGAATGGATTGATCTAATTAACGGATAGTAAAAGCGACTGTAATGAAAGGGGAAAAAAATGAAAAGAAAATAAAATTAAATAAAGTAAAATCGACAGCTAATCCATGTTCAATGATAAAAATAGGAATTTTCCCCTGAAAATCAAATATAATCTCGATTAATTGCCAACTAGACGTTATCGTTTGATAGCCATTTAAGCAGAAAAGCAAAATCTGTCCGTCAGAATTAAACCGAATGTTGGAAAGTGTGAAGGATTCTGATATTCTCAGGGGGGGAATCTATTAAAAATATTTTTGTTTAATTTTCTAGAAATTCTGTTGTTGTATTATCGATTTTATTGGCAAACGCTAGTCTATTGGCAGCGAAAAAAATTGACATATTTGGAAATTTGAACTGTTTTTATCGCTTCGATTCTGATAGATTTGTAAATCTGGCTCATCACTTTTCCCTGTAAATCAATGCTTTCGTCTTAACTTTAAAATCTCTGAAAAAATTTTGGCCTAAAACCCAAGTCAGACTAAAGCCCAAGTCAGACTAAAGCCCAATTCAGACTAACGATTGCGATTACGATTGCGATTGCGATTACGATTACGATTACGATTGCGATTGCGATTACGATTGAAGCTTCTCGACCAATGAGATCAAAGCTTTCCACGATAGAAACATGAAAGCTTTGATCTCATAGGTCGAGGAAAAACTCAATCGCTTAAAGCCCAAATCACATTACCGATTGCGATTTTTTTTTTTTATAGTTCCAGCCAGGGCTTAGGGGAAGACCCTTTAATGCCGAAGCACAGCTCAGGATGGTCGGAAGAACGAAAGGAGATGTCGGTTTATGTTCTCCTTCAACATTTGCAGGCTATAGTCCGGGGGGAACACATCGGAAGGTAAATCGTTTCAAAGTTTTGTTGTTCGCGGAATAAAGAAACACCTAAACTTTACTGATTGCGATTACGATTGACCTTCCGCGACCAATGAGAAAGGATTAATAAATGGAGGGCTCAGAAAAGAAGCGGATCAAGTCCACTTTTGAAGTTTTTCCATATTATGATGCAAGAGTGGGTAATAATCAGTGTTGCCATTTTGACCGTTTTCCGGTCAGATTTGACCGGATTTTGTCCACTTTGACAGGAGAAAAAATGAAAATCCGGTCGACCGGATTTTTAACCGGAACTGAATGTGTTTTCGACCTTTTTTTAACAGTTTTTCAATTGGGAAAGAAATAATATATTATCAACATTATCAATTTTCATAAATAGAATGTTCACAAATTGAACGCACCCTTTATAATTTATAAGTGGAAATTGGGACTTTTCGGGTTACTGCAATAATTCGGGTACATATATGTGAGTTATAATAATATTTCTGGAGATCTAATGTTTTTTTTTATTTATCATTATTTATAAGAATTTGTTTTAATGTTATTTTTTAAAAAGAATTTGTTTTTGTTATTTTTTGTTAAGTCGATTGTACCTAAATAAAATTATATTTCTCCTTATATATGGTGAAACCAAAGGGTATATTAGATTTGCCTTACCGTTTGTAACGCCAAGATCCCGTCATCACACAAAAAAATGAATTTCACCAGTGTGTGTAGAATGATAAAAATAATTAATTTTTGCACGTCCGTCCGTCTGTGGCGAGAATTGCAGGCGCACGGATTGAGCTAGAGACTTGATATTTTGCGCAGATTCGTTTTTCGTAAAATGCGAGGCTAAGTTCGTTAATAGGCAAAAATGGACAATTAGTGTAAGGGGGGGAGGGGGAACAAAAAGGTTTTTTGCGAATATCTCAAAAACGGTGCATCTTATCAAAGAAGTACAAGAACAAAAGTTATTTAGAATATGATTCTACATAAAACTCCCATACATCAAAATCCGATTGGAATATATTTTACAAAATATTATTGGAAAGTTCGACTTCGCAGTGGAATTTAGCTACAACTGCTCCAATTAAGATACGAATATCACCATACGGGTTTTTAATAATTGCCAGATTGGCAATTATAGCTTTTGTTATGTTTAATTTCTAGGTTATTGTGATCAGAAATGTCGTTTGCGTGGATTTGACCGATTTTTTGGCCGGATCTAACACGCTAAAACTTTTGACCGTTTTTTCTGACAGGATTCAACAGAAAAAAATCCTGTCAAACGGTCAAATTTGACCGGATTCATATTTTTGAGTTGGCAACAGTGGTAATAATACGAGTTAATTTAGTACAAAAAAGTTTTAAGTCTTACTTCCTGCGTAACTGGAACTGTGAACTGTATTTCGATTGATGATTGAGAAAAAAATATGGTTTCAATACAGAAATGCTTGATGCACTTACGTTATTTTCTTTTTTTCGAACTACTTGATTTTTAAACTTATTACAAATTGTTATTATTTGTTATTATTTCCCGAGCCCAAAAAACACATTGGGATTTTTTTAAAAAGCCCACCCAAAAAAAACCCCAAAAAAAATTGCACTAAAACACCATTAAAAACCCAATAAAACCCACAGGGTTTTTTTTTTAAAAGTCCACTAAAATAACCCAAAAAATTGCTTCAACACCATAAAACACAGTGGATTGGATTTGAAAAAAACGGTTTTCCACAAACCTGATTACAACACCCCAATACTACATTTTGTAACTCAGTTTGGTAAAATATAACCTTTAACCCACCAATTTGTCTTGATATCGATTTACGAATTAATAGGGGTATAAAAACTTTGACGCTAAATTTCTTAACATCTAGTTTTTTGGGCTTGATCCACTTCTATTTTGAGTCCTCCAAATGTGCGCCGCAGGCGAAATTTTTTAAACATAAACACAATGCAGCGCAAAGATTTAAATCAAGAACTTCACAGTGACAAGTAAAAAAATATCAGTTGTGGTCAACACAAAACTTTCTTCTACAAAATCTACGACCCTGCGCAATTTACGCTAGAGCCCTGTCGCGTTGTCAACCTAAGACGACCTCCCAATAAATTCTTGGTTTATTCAAAAATATCAAAAACGTACAAAATTTGAGATAACTTGAGAACGGTAAAAGATATCAATTTACGGTAAATGGCAAAAATGTAGAAAATGTTAACATCTTTAATTATTCTTTTAACTGATTTGTCGAAAAACCGTTAGTTTGCAAATTATTCGCAAAAATATGATTTTTTACATATTAATGAAAATATCTCAATAACGGTAAAAGATAACTGATAACGGTAAGAAACAAAATTGTGCAAAATTCCATTCTCATTAATTCACTTCATACATTCAGTCAGCAAAAACCCGTTAGTTTTCGAGATAATCACAAAAAACTGTTTTTTTTTTGGAAATAACGGTTTATCTCGATAACAGGTTGAGATATCGAGTTATAGCCAAAGACAAAAGTGTGGGAAATTTTATTTTCTCCAAGTTTTGTCATACTTAAGGCCACTAAAAAACGCGTAGTTTGGGAGTAAATCGAGAAAAACGAAATTGCGATTTTTGAAAAACCGCCATTTTGGATACTTCCGGTTAACGGATTTCCACCAAAAGTTGATAGGATCGTCCCATTTCAGGACCCAACATGCCTATAAAATTTCATGGCGCTAGCTCTATTAGTTTTTGAGAAATCTTGTACACAGACTGACAGACTGACAGACTGACAGACTGACAGACTGACAGACTGACAGACTGACAGACTGACAGACTGACAGACTGACAGACTGACAGACTGACAGACTGACAGACTGACAGACTGACAGACTGACAGACTGACAGACTGACAGACTGACAGACTGACAGACTGACAGACTGACAGACTGACAGACTGACAGACTGACAGACTGACAGACTGACAGACTGACAGACTGACAGACTGACAGACTGACAGACTGACAGACTGACAGACTGACAGACTGACAGACTGACAGACTGACAGACTGACAGACTGACAGACTGACAGACTGACAGACTGACAGACTGACAGACTGACAGACTGACAGACTGACAGACTGACAGACTGACAGACTGACAGACTGACAGACTGACAGACAGACTGACAGACTGACAGACTGACAGACTGACAGACTGACAGACTGACAGACAGACTGATAGACTGACAGACAGACTGACAGACTGACAGACTGACAGACTGACAGACTGACAGACTGACAGACTGACAGACTGACAGACTGACAGACTGACAGACTGACAGACTGACAGACTGACAGACTGACAGACTGACAGACTGACAGACTGACAGACTGACAGACTGACAGACTGACAGACTGACAGACTGACAGACTGACAGACTGACAGACTGACAGACTGACAGACTGACAGACTGACAGACTGACAGACTGACAGACTGACAGACTGACAGACTGACAGACTGACAGACTGACAGACTGACAGACTGACAGACTGACAGACTGACAGACTGACAGACTGACAGACTGACAGACTGACAGACTGACAGACTGACAGACTGACAGACTGACAGACTGACAGACTGACAGACTGACAGACTGACAGACTGACAGACTGACAGACTGACAGACTGACAGACTGACAGACTGACAGACTGACAGACTGACAGACTGACAGACTGACAGACTGACAGACTGACAGACTGACAGACTGACAGACTGACAGACTGACAGACTGACAGACTGACAGACTGACAGACTGACAGACTGACAGACTGACAGACTGACAGACTGACAGACTGACAGACTGACAGACTGACAGACTGACAGACTGACAGACTGACAGACTGACAGACTGACAGACTGACAGACTGACAGACTGACAGACTGACAGACTGACAGACTGACAGACTGACAGACTGACAGACTGACAGACTGACAGACTGACAGACTGACAGACTGACAGACTGACAGACTGACAGACTGACAGACTGACAGACTGACAGACTGACAGACTGACAGACTGACAGACTGACAGACTGACAGACTGACAGACTGACAGACTGACAGACTGACAGACTGACAGACTGACAGACTGACAGACTGACAGACTGACAGACTGACAGACTGACAGACTGACAGACTGACAGACTGACAGACTGAGAGACTGACAGACTGACAGACTGACAGACTGACAGACTGACAGACTGACAGACTGACAGACTGACAGACTGACAGACTGACAGACTGACAGACTGACAGACTGACAGACTGACAGACTGACAGACTGACAGACTGACAGACTGACAGACTGACAGACTGACAGACTGACAGACTGACAGACTGACAGACTGACAGACTGACAGACTGACAGACTGACAGACTGACAGACTGACAGACTGACAGACTGACAGACTGACTGACAGACTGACAGACTGACAGACTGACTGACAGACTGACAGACTGACAGACTGACAGACTGACAGACTGACAGACTGACAGACTGACAGACTGACAGACTGACAGACTGACAGACTGACAGACTGACAGACTGACAGACTGACAGACTGACAGACTGACAGACTGACAGACAGACTGACAGACTGACAGACAGAAAGACATTTTTTTAATATGACTCCAATCGACTCAGGAGTGATCGGGAAATGTTTTTTAGGCAAAATTAAGAGGTCGAAATTTTTCATGAATACAATACTTTATTATACTCCGTAGAAGAAAGTAATAAGGTAATTTTTCGCGCTCTTTATGTTTCATACATAATGGCGACGTAAATTGTAAAACCAGCAATAAAGATAAAAGCGCCGCAGGCTAAATTTTTTGAAAAACATACGCCATTGATGTAAATTCGTTATTATAGAATAGTGTTATTATTAATTGAAAAATCATGTGCAAGTTTTGTTCCCGGGACGTTGGCACAACATGCCTGATTCCGGGACGTTATAAGACGAGAAAGCGGTATGCGATTATGAGGATATGTTTTTTTTGAAGTGGTGATTTTTATGAAAAGTGAAAAAATTATTAAATTGAAGATCAGGCCACGGGAAGTTCTGGTAATTGTAAAAATGTTCTTTTCGTTAGGTTTTTGTATTTCTCGATAGAATTTCTCGCCTGGTCAAGGTATACCTACAATTTTCACCTCAAGGAATGTTCGTCCTAAAAGATATTTGAGGCAAACAATAAGCATGTTTATAACAAACAATAAGAAAATGGCAATCACAATACCGCTGCTGCTCAACTAACTCCAAAAAATTCAATCGTAATCGCAATCGTTAGTCTGAATTGGGCTTTAGGCCCTCTAGACTTTCAGGAGTCGTAGTTGGATATTCTAAAATTTCAACTACCGAATCCACAGCCCTGCTTATCACCCACTATTTTAATCCGACTACAAATATATCAGCGTTCGAAACACGTTTCGTTGTATCAAAAACCAATATTTGATATTGGACCCTTCACCCTTCAACATATTCGGCGGTTACATCTGTCCATATATCAACAACTACGCGGGTACATATTTTGCTTAGCTATCATAAATTCTAAGTTTGTACTTAAATTCTAAGTCAGTCGTGTAGAAAATATTTTCATATTTTTCCTGTCTTGTGTTGTCTTCGTTTTTCCTTTAGATTGAATTGGAATGGAATCAAAGCAACCACAAACAACGAGAGTGAAGAAGAAAAACTCATCATTTCCATTGATTTTAATATGCGCTGCCGGTATTCGTCTTTGGATTTTTGTTAGACTATAAAGAATAAAAACATTCCCCGAATTCCGTATACAAAAGAATACAACAGGGGGAAGGATTTCGTTTCCTTTAAAATGTGTACTACTTTACAAATAAATTCCTTGTAGGTATGCGGGAAGTGGTGGATAATTGGCGTCACAAGACTTTGTCTTGGAAGGTTTTCTTTCGATAAAAGTGGGAAGGTGTGGGGAAGTTTTTATTTTTATGTAACACGGCGGGGCGGTAACTGGTTTCAAGGAAAATTGTTTGGGGTGCATTCTTTTAAACTGCGATGTAACATTTTTTTTCCGTTGAGTCATTGTGACTCAAGTGTGGTTCACATCAAGTTGAGTTTTTCATACCGACATTTGCTGTTATGTAAATGCTGTTAAAAACTATACTTAAGAGATAAATTAGGGATAGGGTTCCCAGACGTCCTCTTTTTGATAATGCAAAAATGTCTGTTAAATCAAACTCAAAATTCGCTACTAATCCTGCTATTTTTGACCGAAAAAAAAAATTAAAAAATTACTAAAAAAGCTTTTATTTAACACATTGACTGCCAGACCAATTTTGCAAAAATGTAAGGGAGATGCCAATACATGTAGACGTATGTATGAATGTATCTATGTATGCATATAGATTTTAGACCCAGCTATCGAAAATGATGGCCGCTCATGAATCATAGTCCCAATTTTCACTGGCTATCAAAAATGATAGCCATGGCTCACTGGCTATCAAAAATGATAGCCATGGCAGTCAATGTGTTAAAAAAAATGCCCTAAAATGAAAAAAATAATTTTTTGGGCGCTATGTATCAGAAATAAAAGCAAATATTGATTTCATTTTTTATGCTTTTTTATCTCGCTTTTATTTCCAATAAACAGCGGCCAAAAAAATTTTTTTTTTCTTTTTAGGGAATTTGGTTTCAAGCCAAAGACCAAAAAAACATAGAATTCATGGCAAAAACTATAGATAGCAAGAATTCCCTCTTTTTTGTCTTCGACTTGGAACAGATTTTCAGACGGTTCTCGATTCTTGGACTCAGAACCAGGTACCCGTTTGTTACAGAACCGGTTCAACAGCCCTAGTGTAAAGGCCTGTGTCCACATGGAAGTTTATTTGCAGAAGTCGCTTCCAGAAGAGATTTCTGGTATCACAACTTCTGGAAGTTCACTTGCAGTTAGTGTTTCCACGGGAAAAACTTCCAGAAATGTCTGCTAGAAGCGACTTCTGCAAATAAACTTCCATGTGGACACAGGGCTTAAGGTCTACGTTCTAAAAAATAGCGCCATAGCCTGAATGGGCTCCCCAAATTTTAAATTTGTTGGATTGGCCGTGTGAAAACCCAATTTCATCGTTTTTACCAACTTTGTCATATTTACCTGTTGAAAAAAAAACTAGGGTGGATCATAAAAAAAATTAAATTACCAAAATTTGAAAAAGTCGTCAAAATAATCCAGAAACTTACAATTCATTGGTCTAAAATCCAGCCCTAGTCGTTGATAGCGCATTTATCATTTTCGGATCATATTTGGGTCAAATTTCAATTAGGGTGGCCCGTAAAAAGTAGTCGATTTGCACCAATAATTTTAGGGAGCCATGCTAATAAAATACAACGACAATTTCCGTCTCTTTCTTAACCACTTCGCATTAACTTAAAAAAAATAATTAGGGTGGAACGTAAATGATTTTCATTCTCTCGCGAAAAGAATGAAATCACGTCCATGTCGTGCAATTTATTCTTTCGCAAAAGAATGAATTCTAAACTTCTTCAAAAGAATATTCGCTTGAGAATGAATGAATTTCAAATATTCTCCACACCCTGGCAGGAAAGTGGGTTTTCTTTGTGATCGGATTTCTCAAAAACTACAGAACCGATTTTAATGAAACTTTAGTCAGGTTCAGAGTATCCTTGAGATGTTTATAGGTTATGCCGTTTTTCCAATTTCCCCCTCCTTGCCCCCTTTTCTGATATCTCTTGAACTCCTGAACGGATTTGAATCCGGTTTTCACCATCCGGAGAGGTCAACCCACAGGAAAAAAAAATTAGAGTGGAACGTAATAAATGTCCCCTCTCACAATCAACCACCCGAATGTGATAAAACAACAATCGTCATGTCTTCTTAACCCCTTTCGCATAAAATTTAAGAAAAAAAACTAGTACTTACCGCTGCTGAATTACGATTGGCGGCAGCGGCTGTCATGTATTGATTTTGCGATGCGAGCATTCCAAGATGTGGCTGACCGCCCAAATAGAATAGCTGCTCTGGAGGCGGTTTTGGTACACCAACGCCATTCACATTGACACTAGGATGAACGTGATCGTAGATGTTACCCTGGATTGTTGGCATTGGGATCGGGAGGCCGGCACCGGGATTATTGAGAGCATGATTTAACACCTGCGAATTGAGATGATTCTGTGCAGCGCTCAAATGATTTGACATTTGCTGCTGCTGTTGTTGCTGTTGCTGCTGCTGCTGGTGGGATGGGTGCGGTGTGTGGTGTTGATGATTGAGAATCTGTGGATGCTTGGAAACGGCTTGCTGGAGCGACATTCCGCCACCAACACTACCGACACCGCCCATTCCCACACCGACCCCAACGCCGACACCACCGCCCGGCCCCACAGCCGAATTCATGGGCGCATTGTATTTCCACTTGTCCTGGTTCTGGAAAAATTAAGAAAAAACAGAAAGTTTAGTTAAAATGTGTAAAGCATTCGGGAAAAACAAATAAATTTTAAAGAAAGAAAAACTGCGAGTATCTGCAAAGTAGTTGGGGGGAAAAAATTTCTGAAGAAAGGTTTTTACAGAGAGAACTAGCGGCATTTCAGACGTCTTTGAAAAACAAATTGAAAAAAAACACGGCATATTAACATCCGTTTCAAAGAACTAAAAATTTGTTGCGTTCATTATTTTTTTTATTATTTTTATATCATTATTATGCAAGGTTTGTTGTTGCTTATATGTTTGAACAGCTCTAAATACTATTTAAAAGATTAATTTCCCATTAAAAACTAATTTGGGTAACCTTTGGCTTCCACATTTTATAATTTTGCAAATATAAGCCTTTTTCAGTGCTCAAACAGACTAAAATTAACGCAATGTTTTACGATGACTCATGCGATGTGCAAAAGTATTCAGAAAATCGTCATAGTTTGCTTTAAAAGACGAATTTTTAATTAAGAATCAAAATGCAATACTTTTAATGAAAAGTATAATGGTCTTGCAAATACAGGCCGTTTGTGGTGGCCATAAAGACTAAAATCAATGTATTATGCGATATGCAAAACTGTTATAGGAAACATGATTTGAAAGACTAATTTAGAATTACAGTTGGGAAAAAATTTTAGTCTTGCAAATGTGAGAAAGAAAATCAGGACACATGAAAGATTAATTTCTAATTAAAAACTTATTTAAAATTAGTTTTGGCAGAAAAATGTTTTTGGTCTTGCAAATATGAGCCTTTTGCGGTGGCGATTAGGTCCAAAATTAAATTAACGCAAGAATTGAGTCAAATAACTGTAACCCACGGACGCTCGAGAAATCCTGATTGAATTTCTATGGAGCCCTAGGAAAAAAAAAATGGGAAGAAAGTTCGCGAAAAGGGGATCAATAATAATGTTTTAATGGCTCGCGTTCGGTGTTGGACATGATTGACAAAAGGCAGATTTGATAAATGTTTTATCAATTTGCTTTTTGTCAATCATGGCCAACTCTAAACGCGAGAAAATTACAGCGGGTAGTTTAACCTCAAAACGTCACTCCATCGGTTCGCAGAATAACAAAAATGAATCGTCAAGATTCCGCTCCACATCTCCACATTTCTTCTAACTCGAAACAAACGCTTGAAACAAGTTACGGAATACCACTCCAGCTACTCGCAAATGGACACGTCTGTGAGAGTCGCTCGCAGAAACTCGCAAAAGCTCGCGAGCTGTCAAAAGTGATTCTACTCTCTAGTCGACACGCACCCACTAAACTCTCGAAGAGTTGCTCGCCAGATACGAAAGGCGTTTGAATTTCGCTAATAGCTCTCGAGAATACGCCAAAGCAAGATGTAAAAAAAATCAAGATATTGGTCTTGAAAAGAGAAAAATCGCCAATATTAACTCTCAAATGGACAACCTCCTGCGAGTAACTCTCGACAGTTTTTGAGTGGCACCTTTACGAATTCAAGAATACTGATTGTCGCGTATGGAATCAATATCCAAAAAAGAAACGCAACGTCGTATCTCAGAATAGGAATGAACAAAAATGACAGAAAAAAATACTGCGTCCAAAAAACATCTTAAAGAAAGGAAGATAAAAAAAAATATCCTTCTTTCTAATTAGATTTCTTTATTACAAAACGATCAATAGATGCCCAAATCAAATTTTTTAATCCCCCCTCTCCACCCACACATGATTTTTACTTTTGGTTTGGTCAAGGATAACAACCAAAAAATCACAACTCATTCTAAGACATTTCCCTCAATTATGAAGAAAAAAAAAAGTTCGAGGAAAAAAAACTTCCAGAACGGAACGGAAATGCCGAAAAATCTATTGATTCACACTTAAGATTTTTCTCTGGAAGAGTTTCGCAAATTCATTGATTGTCAATTACTAGAAAATCGGCCTTTTTATAGGAGGGGGGCTTCTTTTTTTCTGGAACCCTCCGCATTTTTACCACACAAGCAGAACAACAAAAAAAATATCACTTGTGATCAACACAAGACTTTCATCTGCAATATCGAAAATTTTGGGAAAAATATGTAAAAAATAACATTTTTCGAAATTAGTCAAGAACCCTTAAAGATGTGAAAATGTAAGATTTTTAGGATTTTTAGGAAATGCAGGATTTTTATTTTCGAATTTTGTTATAGGAATTTTTGCTCAAAAGCGCCTGCCTATTAACCCTAGCCCACCTAAGAACAGATGGTCTTAGAATTGTGAAAATCTATATACAGGTAAACATCGTTTTTGGCCGATTTTTTTTACGCCGATGTCTCTCGGAACGGAATCCCGGCGTAAAACGACGTTTACCTGTACAATAAAAATGGATGTTTGTCGGTCTGTTTGTTGGTTGGGCTGTTGGTTTGAGATTACAAAACTCAAAAACTACTGGACCGATTTTTACGCGGTTTTTTGCAAAATGATCTGCGTTGTCAGGAGCAGGCTATGTTAGATTTTCAAAATTTGAAACGGAATGTCCTGAAAGGACAACGTAAATATCCTTTTTCCAGTATTTCCCCGGAAAAATCGACATAAGGGGGTTTTTGGGGTCGCTGATAACGAATCCGGTATTAGATTTTCAAAATTCTAAACGGAAGGTCGTGTAAGGATAACGTTGTTTCCCAAAAGTTTTTAAGTTATTTATGGTTTTTTGGCATTATAAAATTTATACGAAAAACTTTAAGCTGGCAACGTAGGGTCTGTTAGTAAAGAAAAAAGATAGATATATTAGTGAGACAGAGAAACAAAGTTGTGAAAAACCCGGTTTTTTTTAAAAAAAAGTCCAACCCACTAGGTTTTTTTGGGTTTTTTTTCGATTTTTTAAAAACATTTTGATTAACACCAAATATCAAAAATTAACTATCTTGTATTTGTCTATTGAACAATTTTCCACTAGTGGATTTCATTAAAACTAATGATGGCGTTTTTAAATAAAATGTATTACAATATCGACAATCAAAACCAAATATTTTTTACTCGGTTTTATTGGGTTGTTTTGGGTTTTATTGTGGGGTTTATTGGGTTTTTTTAAATTTTATTGTGGGGTTTTTGAGTCTTATTGGGGTTTTAATGGTATTTTAGTGCAATTTTTTGGCTTTTTTTTGGTGGGCTTTTGTAGAAAAAAACCAAGTGGGTTTTTTGGGCTGGAGAAAACAATAGGTCTGTTCGATATGAGTCCTGGACTTACTCGGAGTAAAAATTTTTACTCTTTTCTGTTCGATATAAGTCCTGGACTTACTCCTAACACATATCGAACAGAAAAGTGTAATTGCTTTTAGCTGGAGTAAACTTTTGACAGCTGATATTTGTCAGACATAACCTCTCTTTTACAGTGTTTGGAAGAAGAAATGCAACAAAAAACATCATAAATTATTTCCAATATATATTATTGAGTAGTTTCGGGTTTTATTTATTATATTTGTTATATTTTATAATCTATAATTATAAACTCATAATATAGAGTTAGTGATTTACTCTGAACTTACTCCAAGTTGTTCGATAAAAACAAATTCAGAGTAAGAAAATCCGCCATTTTGTGGAGTAAAGTGAAAATATTCGGAGTAAGTCCAGGACTTATATCGAACAGACCTAATAACAACCCTGATCTTTTCTCACATTTGTACAATTTTCAGACCATTTGTTCTTATAGTGGGCTAGGGCTATTAGCAACAGTAAACATAAAAAAGCTATAATTGCCAATCGTCACGTCACGAGGCCAGGCAAAATCGTCACGAGGACAGGCAAAATTTGTATGCAAAGAAACCATTTGTATGAGAGAGGGGGAAGGATTGATCCGATCGGATTTTGATGTATAGATAAGTTATTTAAAATCATATTCTAAAGACATTTAACCTTAATAAATTTTTCAATACGGCTCAACGTTTTCGAGAAAATTGTAACAAACTGTTTCGTTTGTATGGGAAGAGGGGAAGGAAGGAATGGTACAATTTTGCCCGTTCAAGAACTTAGCCTTCCTATTTACGAGAAACGCAACTATGCAAAAAATGTATCAACCTGTGGCGGCATAAATTCAAAAATTAAACCAGTTGCCAGTAAAGTAGGTCGTAAGGAGCCGCACGGGTTCAGAGATAGGAATTTCGAGGATGTAATGTCATGTGATGGATAATTACGTCTGCCTCCTAAAGGCCAAAAATGACTTGTCAAAAATACTGACTTGGATTAGTTTTGTTTATTTTCTGAGTGTACTGATTAGCTACTTTCTATCTACCCCCATTCTCGAGTCGAGTCACCGTCATATTCACAACACTTCCCTTCGATAACTACGCAGAGGAAAGTGAAAAGGGAAAAACACCGGTTTTCCCTAAAAGCGAAAATCATTTTAGTGCGCAGGATCCCAATTGAAGCACACCATCCAGCCATAAACATGCAGTTTTTACAACTTCGCTTGCAGACACAGTAAAGCAATCCCAATCTAGCCCATCGTCACACACCGACAATTGAAAACGCAAGGAAAATACCTCCCGAAAAAGGCAGAGAAAAAAGAAACCTCCAAACGAACCAAATGTGAACACGAATTGAGGGACTAAAATTGAAATGAACGGATGGTGAAGGGTATTTTCTCTAAAAATAAAATTTCCATCCAGCTCTAATAGAGGCGACCATCATTTAGACTAAAATTAGGGATTCCAAAAAGTTTGGCTCGCCTCCAGAATAGACCAGGGCACGGCGCACATAGCTGTGAGGAAATTCGAGGAAAAAACTAACTG
>OZ035960.1:93172527-93175027 GCA_964034945.1 Chrysopilus asiliformis | reverse complement strand
TTTTAGTGAGTGAAAAGTGCAAGTTCGAGTTAATCAAGGAACCGTCTGGAATCAAAGGTAAGTTTTTCGTTTCAATAAGCATGTTTTTTGGTTCAGTTAACAAATTAACCTGAAATCAAACTGGTTTCAATAAAATTTAAAACTACAGACCATCTTCCATTCCCTTTTTATACCCGTATGGTGAAACCAAAGGGTATATTAACTTTGCCTTACCGTTTGTAACGCCAAGAACCCGTCATCACACACAAAAATGAATTACACCAGTGTGTTTAGAATGATAAAAAAAATAATTTTTGCATATCGGTCCGTCTGTCTGTGGCGCGGATTGCGGGCGCACGGATTGAGCTAGAGCCTTGAAATTTTGCGTAGATCCGTTTTTCGTAAAATGTGAGTCCAAGTTCGTTAATGGGCAAAATTGGTAAACCCCTTACGAATGAAAACGTTTTTTGCGATTATCTCAAAAACTTATCAAAAAAGCGCAAGAACAAAAGTTATTTAGAATATTATTCTACACAAAACTTCCATACATCAAAATCCGATTGGAATAAATTTTAAAAAATTTGATTGAAAAGTTTGACTTCAAAGTGGAATTTTGATACAACTGTTCGCCGTTCACTTAAATCACCATACGGGTTTTCAATAATATGTTTTTAACTCGTGAAATTCATAGTATTGTAACGATAACGCTTAGAAAATTGTTATATCATTTATTCGGTTAAAAAACTATTTTGATAAATTGCGTCCGAGTAAAATGCACATAGCTTTATTTCGCTTTTAAACAGTTGAGTTCAACGTGATATTTCGCGCTGTTGATGCTTTGCCTGATTTGCAGATGTAATACTAAACGGAAATAATAAAATAAAAAAAATCAATATTTTTGTCCCTTGTGTAGACTTAGTCTAGGCGCGCATCATTGCCAACGCATGTAGAATGGTGCTCACGTTGCAATTTTGGTTTTGAAAACGCGTACAATCTAATATTGGAGCTGGTAACGAAGTGTATTTCGGCTTACTAATTTAACATTTGGTTATGATGAAATACTAGTTTAACCAATTAACGCCCGCTGTACTCAAACGAGTACCCCGGACATATCTGTGATAATAAGTTAAAATATTTTTAGCCGATTTTCAGACAAAACCAAACTGATATCAATTTGTATTTACAAAAAGATCATTTTTGCTTTGCCTGAAAATCGACTTAAGCTACTTTAACTTATTACCACAGATTTATGTATACATTTTTTCAGAATTTTCTTTTTTTTTTGTTTATTTTATAAGAATGGCTTGGTTTATGTGTTAAAAATATTCAGTGATTTTCTCATTAATTGGTTAAAGGTATTTTAAAAATTGAAATTGCCAATTCAGCAGCATCCTTACTAAAGCGGTGCGCACTTGGCCTAATATTGGATAGCGATAACATTTTAACTGAGCTAGTGTTCATACACGGAGATCTATAAAAATAATTGTTGCGGCATTGATAGGTTGACTTTCAAGGAATTTTAGTTGAAGGTGTCTTTGGCAGTTTTTTTAAAAACAATATTTTTAAATTATTAAGTCCCTTTAATCCACCTTTTCATCTACTTCCAGAAATTCCAAGTGGAAAGCATATCAAGTGGAAAATAGGCACATATCTATCTGTCCCTGTACAACACCTTGATTTGCGATTAATGTCAACCATGCGAATAGTGTCATATAATTTAAAATAAAAATTTTTCTTTACGATACCATTTAATTGTAACATGAATATATATAATAAATAAAATGTAATTAAAATAAAACATCAATTGTTCTTTATTGTAAACTCGCTGTGGCCATATGGCAACCCCGGCGTTAATAGGTTAAGATGATATTCCGCAATAATGGGACTCTAATAAGTGAAAAAGTATGGCGTGGGGGCTAATACTTTGGTTGCTGCAAGTGTATTTTGAGCTTCCTGGGGGAAGATAGTAGATCTCCTGCGGCAGGTATACTGTGAGGCTGCTACAGGTCAGCTGTACAGCTGCAGGAGGAAAGGTAAGCTTGAGGTAGGTGTAAAATTGACTTTCAGCAGGAGAAAAATAAGGCTGGTTCAGGAGACTTGACCTGCGGTAGGTCTATTTTAAAGCTGCACCAGGTCACTGGTCAACCACGGGTGGTTTTACTAGCCTGCTACAGGTGGATTGTGAGCCTCCACTAGGTAACGTAAACTTGTGGCAGGTTACCGTCAAGCTGTCCCTGGGCGACAGTTAGCCTAAACTAGCGTTAATCGCGACAAGTTAGTCATTCGTAGGTTGACTGTCGGCCTGTGGTAGAATTACTTGACCTGCTGCAGGTGCATTGTCGAGCTACAGGCGTTTAACACTGCATTCATACAGCGCTCATGGGTGTACTATAAGCCTATGGCTCCTGTATAATGTGGTTTAATACACCTCGCAATGGTTTATTAAGCCTGCTGTGGACTTACTAGTTTGAAAGTTAAAACTATATCAGTTGTACTTAGCCATTGGTAGTTAAACTAGTCT